>JANHFT010001255.1:104758-117265 GCA_032467955.1 Pseudoxenodon macrops
TTATACAAAAATTAAATCTAAAATAATCACATCATAATATTTACATTTTATTTCCAAGACAAATACACTAAGTTCCTCCTTCTAATCAAATCCTTGTTGAATATTTTCAAAAGTAAAACATGTATTAAGGTCTCACTTCTCATTTATACAATAATTTTAAAATATATAATTATAATTGATGCCGGAAGTAGCTTTCCCAGGAATTTAACAAATAGCATTGTTGAAAATATTGAAACCAAATGTTGAAAAGAAGTTCCTGGATTTAAATTCAGATTTCTGACCTGTGAATTGTACCCTATCATGCAAATGTGAAGAATTCTGGAAAACAGTAAGGACAGTCTAAAAGTATTTTCTGAAAGGGAATGATGCCAAGGTGCTGTAGGCTTTCCATCATAACAGCAGAATTTCATAGGGATGTATCAGTTCATCCAAGGAAGGAGTTGACTGGATGGGAAGTGTAGGAGCTGGGAAATTCTTAGGAGCATAAGTATAGCACAGATGGATAGAAAAAAAGAAGATAATATTTGGGTGTTTGGACTGGATGCATTATAAATGGATATGCTTGTAAAATATGTAGAAATATAATGTTCCTGTTATGTATATATGTGTCTTCTACTGGCTATTTTGGGAAGGCTTTACCATGAAAAAAATTGCTAATGCTTAAAGTCAACAAAGAAACATGTCTTACATATATCTTACCTCTTAGAAACACTGTAAATGATTGAAATCTGAAATGTGTTTTACTTCCGGAAAATCCCTGAAACACACTAACTGCTTTAGAGTCAATCATTTCAACCATTTGTTTATCTTAAAAAGAAATATAGATATATGTATATAAATATATTTTTAAAAACACGCAAATACACAATTTCTGTTCCAGATAAATCCATTTGTTGAATTGGTCCTAAAAATGTTTAATCGATGATTAATTTTTAAAAATCCCACTTGCATCTATTTTACTACTGTACACACACTTTGCCATTCATGTACTTTTCTAAACCTGGTTCATATGTGTGTGTTCTCCTTTTTCTCTCTGTTGTCCAGTAGCCATCCCCCTTATATACCGGTAGTATGGAGCCCTTTAAATTGTATCATGTTGAATGAATAACAGAGCTATTTAGTTTTTACCACCAAGTACTCGATATTTCTTGTCTTCTTTCAGTGGTGACATACATAAACTGCATACAAAATCATTTCTTAGTGTTGCAGATTCTGTGGCTCCAGCAGTATGTACTCTTATATATTGAAACCCTAGAATCATACAAAAGATTGAATTCAGTTTTCTAAAAATTCAGAAGCAGATAATATTTTTCATTGTTTTTTTTATCAGAAAACTACTCAAAATCTATGCACTTTAACAGGATATTTTCATATCATACTGAAAATATGACATCCCTTTTATATCCCTTATAACCTAATAGATAGTTCCCTATTATAGTATCTTTATATGGTTGCCTCGGTTGGCTACAATCTGTATTTTATATCCATCAAAGTTAGATTAGTAGAAACAGAAAGCACTTTATAATTTTTGAACTTTATATGTGGAATTCACTGCTCATAATTATGAATACACCTAACCCAGTATAATGAATTATATATTGTGAATCATATACTAAACAATATGCTCAATAAATTGACAGAGGACCCAATCTGTGACATTCTAGATATTGCTGAACTATAATTACCAGCATCCTTAGAAAGCATGGCCAAAAGTTAAGTATCCTGGGAAGTGTAGTTCAACAACACTTGAATGCTATTAGGGTGCCTACTTTGTCCAAAGTTTTACTGAGCCACAGTGGAGCAGTGGTTAGAGTTCAGTACTGCAGGCTACGTCTGCTGCCTGCCAGCTGCCTGCAGTTTGGCAGTTCAAATCTCACCATGCTCAAGGTTGACTCAGCCTTCCATTCTTCCAAGGTGGGTAAAATGAGGACCCACCTCATTGTTGGGGACAATATGCTGACTCTGTAAACCACTTTAGAGAGAGCTGTAAAGCACTGTAAAGTGGTATATGTCTACATGCTATTGCTATATGGATAAATGCATATACAAGAAATATAACTTGAGATACCCAATTACTTTCATTGCCAACACTATATTGGAATTACTATCCCATTCCTTGTCACTCCCTTCCCAGTCATTCAGAAATTATTTATAAAGGTGTATATATCTTTTTTATATAAGCGTAAAGGTGATTGATCTCCATGAGAAATTAGGACAGCATAAATTGGACAACGGGCACTGCTCCAACTTTTTAATCCAATCAAAATTAGAAAACATCTTTTCAACTTTCAAAAATAAGTTTGTTTCAGAGGAGAATTGTAACTACACAATTATTCATTGAACCCTACACTCTAGGTCAATGTAGTAAAAATAGAGGCATGTTTTGATGTCATACTTAAACATTTTCCCCAAATTGCATGCAGCTTTTTAAAACATTTTGGTTCTGATGGTTTGATATAAGAAATCATTCTGAACTTGTTAAGATTTGTAACAGTTCAACTTATTTGAAATCTATTCTACATAAGGGGAATCATGTTTGGATGAATATTGAATAAAATAATTATTTTCTGCTTCCTCTTGCTTTCTATTATACACTGTAGGAAAATAACCTTGACTAACATATGAATCCACATGGGAAATAAAATATAGTATCCAAAATAAAGTTATAGACTTTAAAGTTGGGCTTCAAAATGAATGAATTTGAGTTCACGTTTACTACCATACCTTCAGAAAACTGACATGTCTCTTCAGAACAAACAAATTTTGCTCCCTGTGTATACTTTGTTATGATACTCATTGCAATCACTATTCCCTCTGCCACATAAAACCTCTGAGTAGTATAATCAAATGGAAATTTGCAAAGACTGAGAACGTAACAGGGCAAGGAAGGTAAATGTGTTAGTTTCAGGACTATGTTCATCTAAAAGAGAATTAAAAATGATTGAGTTGATTACAAATAGGACAGACATTTAAATATTGTCATTATTAAAAATGTATAATAATATTATTATATAAATAGGTTCTAGGAAGAAAGCACGGATAAGGAATGCTTTTTGAACGAAGAGACACATTTAAGTTGTATGGCTTGCCAAGGCTAATTAATCAAAACATGGATGTGGCCAAATTGACATAAAAATGGGGAAAAATAATAAAATAACTGCATTACTCCTGGCTAAGGCCAATTAGACATGCCCAAGAAGCCCAGCAGAGTGGCATGAATTCTGAGCAGATGAGACTCTACAGTATAAAGTTTGTTTCCCCCAAAATTAATCAGAAACACAGGCACAGGCAGATTACACCCACATAACACAAGAGACATTTAACAGGACATTTGCAAATAGGAAAAAGGGTTTGTTTTAAAACATTAATTGATCAAACCATTCTACTTTCAAAGTTTAACTGAATATACAGTTCATCCACAAGCTTAAAAGTCAAACTATCCTGTATATTTTTTTAATGCAAGCACATTTTTTTTCCAGTAAAACAAGATGAATTCCTTATCTAGTTAACTATTTTAGTTGACTTAGATTATATAACTATTATATTTGCATAAACTTTAAAACCTTCTACTGATCAGTTTAGTTCCATATCTTCTTTTGGTAATTTTATTTCTGAGATATAAACAAATACACCTGCAGGCAAAATATCCAGTTACATACAATATTGATCATAGACTGGGAACAAGTCTGTGACTGATGATGATACATAGAAAGCTACTTCTGCTATTAATGTTAACAGTTACTACACAACAAGAACTGTCTGTGTGAATGAAAGTTTGTAGGCATGTGGATATATTCTGTTTTTTTCTGTTTATCTAATGTTACCATAAATAAATTTACAATAAATGCATTTTGCTTTGAAAATTATATTTCAGAAAAAGCATTACACCAAAGAGAAAAAATACATAGGATAGAAAGGTAGGTAATTAAAACAACAACAAATATTTCTCATGCTAGCTTAATGTAATTAAAATACAAATTATTGCCACTATTTTAGAAATAATAAGACTGAAATAATGATGAAAACTCACCTGAGCTTCAGTCTCTATTTGTTGAATTAATGACAATGTTTTAACTGCAGTAAAACATACCTGTAATTCAAAACTCAGTTCAATTTATGAGAAAATTATGATTCAGAATATTCAGAATATTTGATCAAAACGTAAAAGATTCCTTACTGACTGAAAAATCTGGGTACCCTTCACAGGTTGATGCAAAATATAATTTCCAAGGGTAGCATCCAACTCAGTCATATCAGATGGGTTTACCAATATAAGAAACCGGAAAACAGCACAAGCTTGGCTAGAGTCTGTAAGGCCAGATATGAATAAATGTTAGAAATTCCTATTTACTGTTTTAAAATAAATAATTCTGATTACTTAATAATAATTTTAGGTAAATACCATTACAATATGATTTGCAGTCATTAACAAATTTCTGAAGACCCCCACTTCTGTCAAGGTAAATTAAAGCAGCTTCTTTCATTTTCAGAAGATCCAACTTCATTTACTCCAATCTTTTTCTACCCAATCCTTAGATTACAAGTGTATGTTGCTGTGAAGAATAAAAATATATATAATTGTGGGATAGTTAAATGGGCAATAAAAAGGAAATTAGAAAAGTGTATTAGAATAATAAAACAAATCTTGCTATACTAAAGAAATTGGAGTACTGAAAAGCGAAATGTCATATATAATATTTCAAATACAGCTATATAACAATGATGTTGAAATCACCTTCATTCCTTATAAAATTTCTAATTTCAAATGGAGTATGATTGGAATTCAATTTTCTCATCAAAACTGATTAGAAAGCACTTTTCCTCTTTTAAATATGAAGCATTGCATTATACTAATACATACTGTATCTAATGATCTGTCTTAAAAATGTCCTTTAGCTTAGGTGATGTTTTTGAGTTCAGATACTTTGTTGACTTTTTCTTAAATAATAAAACCAATAATGGGTCCAAATCACTTGGTCAACTCTTCCCCTATTCCCCAGAAATATCATTTACAGATGTTTTAACAAACATATTATTTCCACATTAAGCTTCAGAACAGGAGAATAAATTCACCAACTACATGTCTGTCATCCTTAGTACATAAATTTTCTATCCCAAAGGCCAATTTCAATTAGTTATTCAAATGTTAGAATTAATAAGGGCTCAGCAGCTTTTAGCAATTTTAGTTACTAACAATTATCACATTGTAGATGCTTTCCCAACCCTGTAATCTTTCTTCAGCCTTAGTTTTTCCCCTTTTTCAATCTACAACTTATGACCATTCATACAGCAACTGTTTATAAAGTTGTGACAGTGCTGAAAAAAGTCCAGTTCTCGTACTTTATAACTGGTCCTTACATTTATGACTGTCACAGTATTTTCATGATCACAATATCAACATTTTGCTTCCAACAAGCAAAGTCAACGGAGAAAGCCAAATATGCTTAACAGCATTTGGACTGGCAGGATTCAGAAAAGAGCCTTTCCCCCCAGCTCTTGGCCTTTGGAACATCATATATCCTGAGGTGAGATCTGCACCCATATATATCCATAAGGGCCTGAAGACCTGACTCTGCCAGTTGGCCTGGGACCCCAATCATTCTGGAGGTAGCTATTGGATTAAGAGAATACCCCACCTCTCCTCTATACTTCGTGCTCCCATCCTCCCAATATTTTAATTCTAAATTATTTTTATTGTTTTAATGTTTACCATTTTTTAATGTTTGTAAGTCACTAGCGTTGCCACTAGATGAGATAGGCAGCACACAAATTTAATACAAAATAAAATGAAATAAACTATGTAACTCACTTCACCACAGCATAAAAGGTTATAAAATTGGATGTGACTGACTTAATAGCCTTGCTTAGCAATGGATATTCTGGTCCCAATTATGGGCATAAGTACATGACTACTTATAGTAGTGGCATTATTGTAATATTAGGAACTAGCTATTATTTTTGCAACCTATAAAAGCATTTTAGTTTCTATGGAAGTCATTTCTTGTCCTAACAACTTGGTCCTGAACTCAGATTCAATTTTTTATTTCTATTAAATTCAAAATCAGGCCAGAATCTTTTGGATGGCCACCACAAACTATTGAGCGTTGCTGTCATCAGAGGGATTTTTTTTTTAACTAGAAGACAGAAAAAAATATTATTATCAAGAAATTGTCATTGTACAAATAAGGCCTTTTAGCCATGTTACATTTTAAGTTTCTCTTCTCAGAAGCAGATGGGATTGTGCAAGAAATGGTATTATTTACGGTATAATTGCTGAAAACATCTACATATGTACTGAATTATTCAAAATGAATTGTGTTACTTGTATAGTGAATTAAACTTGGTAGTATTTATTCTTAGTTTCAATTGTGAAGGCCAGTGTGATTTAACTGATTAATTTCAAAATTGAAGACTAAATGAATTGTAAAAATATAACAATAATCAGCTTGGATTATTTTACGTGTATGGATGGATATAAAGTGTAAAATTGTCTAGGCTAGTAGTCTCTTTGAATGGAAAGGCTTTCAGCTGGCAGAGTGTGAATGCTAAAGATGAAAAGGCTTGTAACATGCAGCACCTGAAACAGACAATGATGGGGTGGGTGGGTTACATATCATTACAGTACTAATGATATTTGTCAAGTGAGAAGGTGCCTGAATATAGGTTAATTCAGAATTTAGAATAACAGAGTTGGAATATACTTTGGAGGTCTTCTAGTCTATCCCCCTCCTTAGGCAGAAACCCTACACCATTTCAGATAGTTATCTAACATCTTCTTAAAAACTCCAGTGTTGGAACATTCACAACCTCTGGAGGCAAGTTGTTCCACTGATTAATTGTTCTAACTCTCAGGAAATTTCTCCTTAGTTCTAAGTTGCTTCTTTTCTTTATTACTTTCCATCCATTGCTTCTTGTCCTACCCTCAGGTGCTTTGGAGAATAGCTTGGCTCCCTCTTCTTTGTGGCATCCCCTGAGATATTAGAACACTGCTATCATGTCTCCCCTAGTCCTTTTTTTTCATTAAACTAGGCATACTCAGTTCCTGCAACCGTTCTTCATATGTTTTAGCCTCCAGTCCCCTCATCATCTGTTGCTCTTCTCTGCACTCTTTCTAGAGTCTCCACGTGTTTTTTACATTGTGGCGACCAAAACTGGATGCTGTATTCCAAGTGTGGTCTCACCAGTGCAGTATAAAGCACTGTTGATGTAACCTAGGACTGCATTAAGGTTTTTTTGGCAGCTATAACATGCTGCTGGCTCATACTTAAATGGTTGCTCACAGTTGCTACCATTGAGTCAGGAGCACCTATTCTATATCTGTCCTGGTATTTCTTGTGTATGTGTAGGACCTTACTGAGTCACCATCAGAATGTTGTTGGATCAGGCACAATGTTCAATTCTGTCAAGGTCCTTCTGAATTTTGAGTCTATCTTCAAAAGTGTTGACTTGGTGTACCCCACTACATGCTTCCTTCCGTTGTAGATGTAGTTCTATTGAGGACTATCCACTGAGTGCAGTTGCTAAGCCAGGTGTAAACTTGCCTATCACTGCTGTCCCTGTTGCGGGTTTTCCATTGCTTCTGCCATCAAGGAGTTTTGTGTGGTTGCACCATCCATCATGGTGTCCTGCTGAACAGGCTTCAGGAGTTTGGGGTGGATGGCACTGCATTGTGCTGGCTCTCCGCCTTCCTCTGGAGTCGGTATTGGAAAGAGAAAGAGAGATCCAGCTCACAGCCTCTATTTTGTGAGGTGCCTCAGGGCTGGGTTGTCTCCTATTGAACCGCTATAGGAGACCACTGAGTGAAGTCATCCAGAAGATTGAGGCAAGGTATCATCAATATGCTGGTGATACCCACTTTTACCTCTCTATTCCAGGCCGCTTGAGCAATGCCATAGTTATCCTGTCTCAGTGCCAGAAGGCTGTAGTGAACTGGATGGGGCACAGTGGACTCTGATTCAACCCAAGCAAGGCTGGGTGGTTCTGCTACCTGGGTTCTCCAGTGAAAAGGTCTTCCATCTTTGGTCCTGGATGGGGTGGAAACCTGGTATGCAATCTAGTGGTCCTCTTGGACCCTGCTAGAACGGCAGGTGACTGCCTGTGGCTAGAAGAGCCTTAGCACACCTTTCGATAATGCGCCAGTTGTGCCCATTCCTGGACTGGTGGGCCCTGCTCACCATCACTCACAGTTTGTGGCCTCTTGTTTGGATGACTGCAATGCATTCTACGTGGGGCTGCCCTTGAAAACCATTTGGAAGCTTCAATGGGTGCAAAATGTGGCTGCATGGGTAGTATTGTTTAGTCAACGTATGTAACCCCACTATGAGAGCTGCATTGGATGCCTGTGTTCCTGCTGGTTGAATTGCACCTGGAAACACACCTTTAAAGCCCTTCATGGCTTGGATCTGGATTGCCTAAGGAACCATCTTCTCCCAGGGGTTTCCACCAGTTCAATCCAGTCTGGTGGTTGGGCGTGCTTGGTGGTTGGGTTCCATCAATGAAAGAATGTCGGCTGGAGGGAACTAGGAGACAGTTCCTGCCTTTCCCACCGTTCTCCCCTCAGAATTAAAGAATTAAAGATGACCCCAGCCCTCTTGGATTTTTCCAAGGCTTTGAAGACCTGGCTTTGTGTCCATGTCTGGGACTCACAAGTGCCCTGTTTTCTGGCCACACCGACAGCTGTGCCGATATTTTTACTCAGCTGCCATATATATTTAATTACAATGTTGTAATTGCTTTATGATTGCTCCTTCCCAGAGTCTCTTGCTTGAGGTGGGCAGCTGTAGAAAATAAATGTCCCTGATATCTCTGAGGATTTCAGAAAGGCCACTGCCAACCGGACCTCTGCTTCAGAAGGTCCCTCAAGACTTTGTAAAAGCTGCATCCCTCCATCCCTTATTCTCTTTTCCTGTTTTAGCTTTGCTTTTATTATTTTTAAATAGTTTAATACTTACTATATAGGCTTTAGCTAATGATTGTCTTATTTATTTACTGTTTTTACTGGATCATTGTTCGCCACCCAGAGTCACTTTGGGTGAGATGGGTGGCCATGTAAATTTGTTTCATAAGTAAACGTAGGTTTAACATTCTTTTTAGACTTCTGGGCGGGGAACAATGGAGATGAGAGGCATCTCCAACCAAGAGAGATGATGCTGAGGAGGAGACAGTGACTGGGCAGCAAACCCAGGACAGAGGAGCCTCTCTGGACAGGAGGCCAGGAGAAGGCAACTCCTGTTAGGGAGATCTGCAGGCAACTCACCGGGAGCCATGGGAGAAATTCCATGCTCACGGTCTCAATGCAACCTGTTCAACAACATGCCTTTGCCCCAATCCCTACTTTCTAAAGCACCTTGGAATGGAAGTATTTTAAAAGCTGCAGAGCAGCAGAGGAATTATACCACCTAGTGAGCGGTCCTTCGACCATGCTGAAAGATTAAAGCAAAGAAAGACAAGGACTTATGCCTAATTAAAAGCAAAAATGCTGGGTCTGAAATAAGATTTAACAATTTAAAATGAACGAGGGACAGTTGAATTTAGGATTATTTACTTTTAAAGTGTTTTTAAAATAATGAAATATTTTGAGTGCACATCTCACTGGGAAAGAAGGAAGCACTTGGTGGGTTTTGCCAAAGAGGTAAGAGAAAGTTGCAAAAGATCATCTGACCATAGAACTGCAGAGTGCTGAATGCGACCAAAGAGAAGGTGGAAACCAGAGCCTGTTTTTCTTATTTTTACTCTTCCTTACTGGATTAATAAATGAAAGAAAGGATTCTTCTGTTAAAGAATCAGTGAACCTTGCAGAAGAGAGGAGGGGATATTTGACGGAGCAAATGACAAAAAAGGGGGATTCTATCAGAAATACTGCAAAGGATAGTCAAAGACTTCAGGGAAAATGTGACTGAATCAGTCGAGAGAGATTTAGCCTCATTGGAAGGAAGAATGGGGTAGAAATGTGCAAACATGGAAGAAAAGATCATTTTTAAAGAAATGAAGAATCTGCAGATTCTTAAAATGAATATAAAGATAAAACCAGAGAGTTTTCTTTTGGGTCTAATGGAAAAACATTTGGGGGAAATTTTTGTTGTTGTTGACGACAGTAAGATTACTTTATGCTCAAAAACGGAAGGACACTTTGATTCCCACAATGGGGGAATGGCTGCAAAGGGGGTTGGATTGAGCAGAAATGGCTAAATTGACTGCTATGCTTGAAGAAAACACAATTAATTTTGTTTCTACTTGCAAACCACTTTTGGACTTTTTGCTTGAGGTGGGGGGGGGAAAGAAACTTTGATTTTGGGTTTTGCCGATTAAATACAGTGCATTCAGGCAGTATTTAATAAATTTACAGAGAGTTCCAAAATTCTGTTCTTGCTTTGTCATTATGGGGTACTGAGTGTAGATTAATGAGGAAAAAAATAAATTTCAACAACTGTAGAATCAGGCTGCAGCATAACAAAATTGACAAAAGCGAAGGGGGTCTGGATACTTTCTGAATGCACTGTAGGTGTGTCATTATTACAAATAGTTACTTCACATTATTATATAAAAGTAAAGAGGTTTTATGCTATCCTGTTTCCCTGAAAATAAACCCTCCCTTAAAATGTTTAAACGCATGTGCAGCCGGACCCCATTTCCCCTGGTTGCTTTCCACGCAAACAGCATGGGGTGAGGAGGCGAGGCCAGAGGGGGGAGGGGGAAAGGGGGGGAACATGCCCCGCGCACCTCACATTCCCTTACCTAACGGCCGCTCCTGCAACCCTAGCCACCACGCTCCTTCTGTCACGCTAATGGCCACCGCAAAAGCCATTAGCGAAGAACAGGGAGGTGATGGCGTTGACGGGACATCCGGTTGCAACAGCATGGCCGGGCTGACAGCATGGTACAGATCCTGGGAAGCATGGCTGGAAGCGCATGCATGGCCTCAGGGATGAACAGCTATGAGCGGCTGTGTTATACTGCCGCAACAGAACATAGCAGCAGCCATGAGGTGGCTACACTCGCCGCCTCCTGCACCTCAAAAATAATAAGACCTCCCCGAAAATAAGGCCAAGTGCTTATTTTGGGGGTCAAAGGAAAATAAGACCCTGTCTTATTTTCGGGGAAACACGGTACCTCCCAAATAGATACAGTTCCAAATAAAGAGCTGCAGGTAATAAACTTTTTTTAATTGGAGCCCAGCAGGGGAACAAGGGAAGTGTTTGTGGCTCATAATTTTTCAAGGGATCTTTATTGTAGTGAGGATGGGCGCTGACAGTCAGAAAGTGGGGGAAGAGAATGGAAGAAGGATGTTGTTAACTTTTTTTAAAGTTGTCTTAACTTGAACCCAAACCACATTCTCCTTAACAAATCTGTGGATTTTCTATCATCTATATTATATTTTCGATAATATAACATCAGTCCCTTTGTTTCCATGAATCTGGGTGGACAAACTAGTTATTGGGTTTCCTTACATGGGTGGGGCTGGATTATTGAGACCAATTTTCAAGAAATTTAAGAAGGGAACTGAAAAGGCTTAAGGGTTGTTTTTATTTTTAAACTGGGAAGGTGGTTGGCCTGCTCTATGGATGTCATGACATCACTGGCCATGCCCACTATAGCCTCTAGGCAGGATACAAAAAAGAGTGCAAACTGGAGATAAAAAAATGTTTATCATCACTGCCATAAGTTGGCAGTTGTGTTTTTTAGAAACATCGGTGAGAAGCTAGATGACTTTAAATTTTAATACTTGTAGAATTATTCCTTCACTCTCACTATATTATTCATGTCATAAACCCTACAAATAAGGTTTTTCTTGTCATTTATCTCAAAGATTATCAGAATATTAAATGAGAAAAAAGTCAGGACTTTTGTGCCAAATAAAGTAAAAATTTAAATCATTTAGGCTGTAAACTGATGCTGATTGTTACTGAGATATCTTTATGTGGATTTTTTTCCTCACGTCTCTCACCTATTTTTTTTCCTTCTAGTTCAACAAAACATTGAACTGGAGACTCAGCTTCTCATGGACAGTATTTGCGAACAAAATTTGCAAGAGGTATATATTAAATTATACCTTTCTATTTCAAAACATATATTGATACAATGAATGCTCTTGAAAGCAGGTTTCTTGTGTTTAATTAGCTAGATTTTGTTTTTCCTGTTTTGCTGAAATTGAGTCTGTTGACCCATTATCTTAGATCAGTGATGGCGAAACTATGGCACGCGTGCCACCTGCCCGTAGGGCCGTTTTTTGTCCTCCGGAGGCTTCAGGAGGCTTCCCAAAAGCCCCCGGAGTGTTTAAAACGGCCCAGCAGGCAAATCGGAGTCATTTCCGGTTTGCGCGTTGTGTCATTTTTTACCCTCCGTAGCCTTCAGGACGCTTCCCTGAAGCCCCCGGAGGGTTTAAAACGGCCCAGCAGGCAAATTGGAGTCACTTGCAGTTTGCCTGTTGGGCATTTTTTTACCCTCCGGAGCCTTTGGGATGCTTCCCTGAAGCCTCCAGCGGGTAAAAAATGGCCCCACAAGCAAACC
>JANHFT010001255.1:155494-178498 GCA_032467955.1 Pseudoxenodon macrops
GGAGTATAAGACGCACCTGAATTATCAGCCCCAATTAGGGGGAGAAAAGGTGCGTCTTATACTCAGAAAAATACGGTCGTTTGCTTGCTTGCTCGTTTGCTTGCTCGCTCGTTCGCTCATTCATTCATTCATTCATTCATTCATTCATTCATTCATTCATTCATTCATTCATTCAATTTCTATAGCTGTCCATCTCAGCCAATGACTGTGGGCAGCTTACAATTCAAAGAATATATCGTATTTTTCAGAGTATAAGACGGACCTTTTCCCCCATTAACAGAGGGGGAAAAGGGTAGGGTAGACGCACATTTTTTCACAAAAACAGGGTAGTTTTTGCCTTTCCCCAGCCTACAGAAGCACTCTGCAGGCTTCCCAAAGAGGAAAAACACCTCAATTTTTGCGAAAATCCTCTGTTCACCCCAGTTTTTGCAAAAACGGATGAAAAACAGGCCCATTTTTGCAAAAAAAACAGGGTACACAGAGGGTTTGGGAGGCCTGCAGAGTGCTCCTGGGGCTGGGGAGGACAAAAACTTTTGTTTCTTTCTTACCTCTTTGAAATCTTGGTGCGTCTTATACACCGGTGCGTCTTATAGTCTGAAAAATACGGTATTACAGTTAAAAATATCAAAAACTTTTTAAAACAATAAAAACACTAAAAACATTCAGATTAAATATACATAGGACAAATATACTTGGCCAGTTAGCAATACAGCTTGGAAATGGGGCCCTTAATATATTCACCAACCCAGGCAGGGGAACATAGCCAGGTTTGGGTGTCTTACAAAAGTCTAAGATGGTAGGGCAATGTAAACTGTGAAGGAAGGATATTTTTTCCTTACATCTTTTCAACTTACATTCAAGACGAAAAGTTGATTCTAGGAAAAGGACTGATTTTTTTTTTAAATATCTATGAAAATTCTCAGACATCCAGGTCATTGAAAATATGATTTTATTTGAAACAATAAAATTGTTCTTCATAGAGCAGGGGCACTGCAAAAAAAGCTTGTCTCTAACCCTTGCCAGCTGACACTCTTTGGCTGATGGGATCTGTAGCATGCCCATTCTGCTCGATCTAATTGGATGACTAGAGACCCTTGGAAAAAGTTGATCCCTCAGGTATCCTTCCTTATTCTAAATATCTAATGTTTCTTCCTCATCCTAATGTCTCTAAGTGAATAAGTGAGAAACAAAAAAAGTCTGAAAAGTGGGTTAACCTAAATTGCAATGCTTTGATATATGGTAGAAAAAATGGAGAAGAGGAAGATAAATAAGTGTGCATCTAATATATGTGTGACTGTATGCATGTTACCATGTATGAAAAGTGAATGTACTATGATAGTTTTTTCCAACCTGGTTCACTTCTGTCAGAATTGGAAACCTTTATAATAATTATCTATGTTGGGTCTGACGCATCTGGTATATGTTACACTGAATGATATATTTTGGAGTGGCCTGACTCAGACATTACAAATAATAGCATAAGTAAAATACCTTGTACACAACTCAATTTTGTATGTTCTGTCTATTCTTTATTTATGAACAGGGCTTAATTATTCTTATTCATTATTTAAACTAACAACATTGACCAATTATATCTAAATTTTGGATTATTAAAATTGGATTATTGCAAATAATGTTATCAAACCATTATTTGGTTTAATTTATTAAAGTTTGGACAAAACAGGAAATTGTTCAAAAACAGAAACTGTATGTCTCCTTGTATGCATTAATCAAGAAAAAGACAAGAGAGAGTCTTAAGTTTGAAATAAATACAGGCATGCTGACACTCTTTTCTCATTACTTCTGAACTGTGCGAATTGTGTTAACTGATTGCATACAAGATGTTGTCAAGTTACTTAAATGTGAGTTTTATGACTTGGTGGAGGGCTTGACAAGGATTTTTTTTTTAAATGGAATATCATTGTGCCGCACAAATGGCAAGTCATGCCCTTGATCTGGTTTTCACTACAGATTGGATTGGTAATAGCCTAGCAATGGAAGGGATTACTGTGACCTTTTTATCAGGGGTTATTTCCTGGATTAATCATAAGTATCTCCTTTTACAAATGTGAAAGTGTTCCATATGTATCTGAAAAAGAATATAAGATGTCATCTTAGATTGAGGCTGAATGTAATATAGAGACAGGAAAATAACTTCTGTTTAATATTTTTGGAGGAATGAGAGGATTATTTCAAATTCAGAATCATATTCGTTTCAAGTAAATATGGTATTAAAATGGTTCATCTCCAGATGTTTATACATTCTGACACATTCTTGAATTGCCTGACATTGTAGGAAGAGAGTCTATAGTTAGTCCTTCATGAGCTGTGGAAGCTTATGCCTTTTAACAAAACTTGTTAGTTAAATTGCCTGGGACATTTTTCAACCAGTAAAGCTTTGTTTCCTGTGAATAGTCTAAATTTACTGTGACATGTTAAGTAATCTTGAAGGCAGTTTCAAGCATAGAATCTAATTTAGAGAAAGATGGAATTTTCATAGACCTTCAGATGGTGTAGAATGGCAATAATTTGAAAACAAAGATGTGGTTTGGTTTTAAAACACTGTTAGAAGAGAATATTCTTACTTATCTGTGATATAAGACAAATGCTTATTCCAGTGCAATCAATTTTTCTTGATTTCCCCCCCAGAAAATTGTTCTTATTGTTTAGCCCTATATGTGGTGGGTTTTAAAATGTAAATAGTGAAAGTAGGAGAAATGGGATAGGATAGAATTAAAATGGCTTTTATTGTGATGGAGTATGAGTATATTAAAAGTAGTGTCTCTTTAAATTGATCTGGACTGATGATTTTAAGGTCATGGTCATTCAGTTTTCCTGGAAGCAATATAGAAATGATTTGCCATTCTCTTCTGGGATGTTTCTTGATTTCCTTATCTAACTTGTAGCTCTAGTAGATAAAGTGAGTCATGTTCTGCTGATCTTCTAATTTGAGACAGCCACATACAGTAAGCACTTCAAGGGCTTTCTCACATAATCTGTTAATGTACAAAAGATACTTCTGCTGGAAATGCTGGTATTGTTACAAATGCCTCCTGGGCATGTCTGGAAGACTCCTGAAATAGCTGTGCTGAACCTTAGTAGGATATAGCAGCCATGACCCTTCAAGAAGTGGCACTATGGTGTGTCCTAGTGTGTGTGTGGCGTGTTGGGATTTGCAAAATTCACTGATAGAGAATGGAGTGTTCTGCAGAACAACAGAATGTTCTGTTCTCTCTCTGAACCATGCTGAAATTTACCTGGACTGGACTGCTGGATGATGTTTGACGGCTGTTGGAATTCTCAACAAGCCTGGGCAGTTTGCAACAGTTAAATAAAGAAATTGCAATAAAATCAAAAGGTGACAGGTGAGACAGACCAGATGGGATGAAGTAAAGGGTCTTATTTTTCCCTTGCCAAATGCCTCAGTGAAGAACTAGGTTTCACACTTGTTCTGAATAACAACAGAGTAGGGTCCATCCGGATCTCAGAGGAAACATCAAGAGGGTAAGAGTCTAATCAAGACATTTAGAAGTGGAATTCTTCTTTACATATCTGTATCATGCATTAATTTGAAATATTTATATCTTCCTTTTTGCGAGATTTTCAAAGGCAACTTGCGGTTAAAAAATGGTGTAAGACGCAATTTCCAATGTTACTTTTTTTTAAAATAAAGAATTAAGAATGATCCTGATTTTTAGAAAACATGGTATAACTGAAAAAGCTATCTGTATTCTGTTTCTTAAATTAATTTTTACTTTGTATTCACAGGGGAAGATGTTTGGTCTTATGCAAAGGGGCTTCCTCATCTATTCCAGCAGGGTGGTGTATTCTACAATATAATGAAGAAAACAATGGGTATACTTTCTAATTTTATGTTAATGTATCTTTTCTACCATGCTGTGCTTTATGTATTTAACACTTTGGTGTTAACTACCTTAGACTGATATGTCTAATTATCTGTATGCTGAAGTTCTTGATCTAGAACCAAAATCTGAAAAATGAATTCAAGTCAAGAACTGAAAAGGAGATTGTGATAGAATTAAAATGGAAGACAAATGTACTGTAAAACTTAAGGATCTGAAGACTGGATGTGCTGATATTATTTGGTAATAGGATTCATCTATCTGTCACTTCTGCTATTGCTAAGGTGAGGGAGACATCATATGTCTCTATAATGGCATATAATGTGCAACATGGCTTAAGTTGCAAGATAATATTGTCTGCTTTCCCTAGCCACATTGGTTCCTATCCGATAAATACATTTGTCCACAAACTTTGTAAGGGAAGAACAGGAACTGAATTTGGCACTAGAGCTGGATTTCCCCGATACTTTCCTCTCTCATGACCTTCTAACTATCTCTGCTCAGAAAAAAATGAAGAATCCATTTTTAGATGTTTTATTTTGATAATCTTCACCTTAATTTAATAGACAGAATTTATTAATTAAAATTTATCCATTTTCAATATTGCATATTGTTATTGTCTTGTAGAGGTTGTCTATCACACATTCTTCATAGCCCTTTATTGAGGTTTAACTATCTTGTTCTTTCTGAAAAAGTAAATACCACTAGGAAAAAGATAAAATAGTAATTTGCCAAACCAGACATACTTATCTGTTTTATTAAGATTTATAAATATAATAAATATTTAAATACCCATGCATTTAACTAAAGTATGTATTTTTATATGCTCTTTGTTATGGCTGTATAAAATCTCCATGTTTAAAATCAATGAATGTTAAAGAGCAAAGTCCACGTGCACATTTCACTAGGGCATTGAATCTTATTTAGCCAGTCTTCTATTATTTAAAAAAATGTATTTGGAGTATATAAATAATACTTTACTTTTTTATATTTCTTGATTTTATAAGCTTTATTAAAAGTCATAAACATGCCTTTTTATTACTCTGGCAGGTCTGGCTGATGGTGAACACTGTACTTTTCCACACTTGCCTGGCAAGACCTTTGTATACAATGCAACAGAAGATAGATTGGAACTTTGTGTGGATGCTGCTGGTCATTTCCCTGTAGGTTCTGATGTGGAAGACTTGGTTAAAGAAGCCCTAAATCAAGTACGAGCAGAGGCTTCTTCAAGAAGCAGGGAAGCAAGTCCTTCACATGGACTGCTAAAATTAGGTAGTGGTGGAGTAGTTAAAAAGAAATCAGAGCAACTCCACAATGTAACTGCATTTCAAGGAAAAGGCCACTCTCTAGGCAGTGGAGCCAGTAGCCAGCAGCTTCATCCAAAAGTTAGGGAAGCTCCACTTGGAAGAAAGCAAAACACAGGTACAGATTTCAATACCAATTCTGCTAAATTGGACCCTTCCATGTACACAGGTGATTCTGGAAATAGTGAACTTATACGGATAGCTCCTGGAGTAGGAACAATGAGAGATAGTAGACAACTTGATCCTAATTTAATTGAGGCACAGAGGAAAAAATTGCAGGAAATGGTTTCTTCAATTCAAGCATCAATGGACAGACATCTGCGAGATCAAAATACAGAGCAATTGGCAACTAATGATTTTTCTCAAAGGAAATTAGAGGCAACAAGTTCATCAGTTAAAACAAAGAGCCCTCAAATGAGTTTAACTGAATCATTTAATTTATCAAGTGGCAGTGGTCGTTTGAATACAGAAATAACTGATAGTAACATGTCAAATGCATTGGCAGCATCATTCTCCACAAGATCAAAAGCCCAAAAAGGAAATTCTGTTGAAGAACCTGAAGAGATGGATAGCCAAGATACAGAAATCACTAATACAACTGAGCCAATGGATCATTCATGAAAAGTCTAACAGCTGATATCAGCAATAGATTACTGTGCAAATGTAGTTTGTTGGCTGGACCACATTAATTTAGTCAATGAATCTTGTATGTTTCAAAGATTATATGTTACCCATTGCATGATAGCAAGTGTGTGATAGACAGTAACTTTTAATTTGACATTCTGCTGCCAGGTTAGCTCTCAGTTACCTGTACATTAGTTATTAGAACAAGCACTGAGAAAAAAAATCAGCTGTAGTTGTGGGTTCTCTCTCTCTCTTTTTTTTTGTAATTTTTATTCCATTAAAGTCTTAATTCTCCAGCCCCTCTGAAATCATTAAGATATTTTTTCAGTTTGATATGTGAAAATGAAACCTGACAATGTACTTGTTTGTCAGATACTGGTCCATATTTCATTAAACAACATTTGCTTATACTTGACATTTGAAATCAAATTTATATCTGTTAGATAAGTCAAAATGCTGAAGTACATTTACTGATAGTTCTTTAAAATTGTAAAGGAAGATAATGGCAGATAGTATATAAAAAAATAAAATAAAGATGTCTGAGCTATAATTCCTTGCTTTATTGGCAAGTGATAGTATGTTTTGTTTTGAGTTGCTAAAGTGCTATAGTATGTTTTTACATGGTTAAAGACAATAAAATGCAAGCATTTTAAGAACAGAATAATAAGAATTTGATTTGATTCAGGAACATTTTACAAGTAGCTGTTGATTATCTGTGATCCCTATTAATGCTTCCTATGTTGGATTAATCAAATTTAACAGAACTTTCATCAGGAGTTTCTCAGTGAATTAATAAAAACTGCTTTTAAATTCTTTACACCTAGGACATACTTAAAGGTTTTATTGGAATACATCACTTTATTTAAACTGGATCCACTTTAAGCAGCATGTTCACCAGATCTAATTTTTAAGAAAGAGACACTGTTTGCTTCAGTAAAGCAGAAGTTTATGTTGATATTAATGTTGCACTTTTTGCCTCTTCGCATATTTCTATTTATGTGCATTATTACTACTACATCAGATAAAAATAAACTTGAAAGGGTGAAAGATAATATAGAAAAGTATAGGAAATAAATCTTAAGTTCATAGTTATTATCCAGGGCTTGGGCACATATGACTTTTTTCTGTCTATAAGTTTATAATATAAAATTCTTGTACTCTTAAAGTATGTTTAAACTTTTTGCAGTTACAATCACACAAAATTACTTAAGGAATGCTATGATTAAATACCCCCAAAAAGGGAAGGCTTATTTTTTTATGTGGGAAAGTTACTTAGAGATAACAATTGCCTCAATACACTTGAATATCTTATGCATTTACATACCATTTGTCTTTTCTGCTAAGAGGGAATCCTCCAGGTTTTATCTTGTATTGCACTATTTGTGTATAAAGCCTTCAAACCACACTTTCATGAATGATTAATTTTAAATATATAATTTTGCTCTTTAAGAAGTAAAATATGTCAATATACAGTTTTAAAATTGATCCAGGCCATACAGAATAAGATGCCTGCATAATTGGAAAACTACTAGAAACTGCTAGCAAATACACAGCCATGTGGCCATGACACCAAGAAACCAGTTGTGCATTCATAAGGGATTCATAGGATGAGAAGTATTTCTGACATCGGCTAAGTCCATAATGAATTTCAAAACTAGCATGTTACAGAGTATAAGCTGGCTGATATAAACAAGAAAGCAGCAGCATTTTTTCTGAGCAACAGGACATCAACACTGGATATCCTTTAAAAAAAATCTGGCTTCTGTCATATAATGCTTGGAATTATGGTGCTAGAGCTGTTGTGAAGAAAATACTTTTTGCCAATGATAGCATTTCTATAGGGCTTACATTTCTAGGACTGAGTAAAACCAATGGCAATTTTGTATTGATTTGAATGTAAATTGTTAAAATGGTTTGACAGTTTAGTGACTTTTTTGGTAATGAAGAAATAGAATAATGATTCTAGGGAATAAACAATACGATCATTGTCACTTACTGGAAATTCATGTATGAATAGGATAAGTTGTGAAGCTGCAGAGGCACAAGTAGCTTTTTAATTTTAACCTAGTTGGTTTGACTAAGAGTTAAGTATTCTTTCCGTAGAAACTTTTCTTTAGGGAATACTCTTTTTTTTTTCTAGGCAGAGAATACATTCTTCATTTTTGTATCTTTTCTTTTGTGTGGCAACAAATTTTTGAAACACCCAATTAAAAAAACAACTATTAGAGACTTAGGAGCTATGTGAATTTTTCTGCTGCATCTGTAAATGCTTGGTAAACATTACATATTAGGATTTAATATTACAACTGTGCACACAAAGTGTAGGCTGATCCCTATCAAAGTTAATGAGACTGAGGTGCACAAATATATGCTCAAAACCATTGACTGTAATAGCATCTTGTTGCAGCTAAACTGCTGAATTTCAGTAAGCTTAAGTTCATATAACTTGCTATAGTATTGCCTGTTTCATGATTTAATCAAATACGAAAATAATTAATGGAGAAAAACGTTGGATCTGGCAAAATAAATAGTAATGATGTCTGAACTGAATTTCCTTAAGAAATAAGTAGCATAACTATATTTGTATCACAGTTTTCTTGAAGGGAATGGTATCCACTTTAATAATTGGAAGATCATGATTTTTTGAAATCAGACTGCTGTTCCTTTCAGTTTAAACAAATTTGTTATTAAATAGCAAAGTAATTTTCTCTGTAAATAATAATATAAATATTAGTACAACAGAAGCTTGGCAGTATTCAGTGTACTGGTTTACTAAGAGAATAGCCTCTGTTACCAGAGGAAAAATGCAAATAAAAATAAAATGCATTTTAGAAATTGCTGGCATTAAGGCATTTTGCAGGTTTTAATTTAGATGTAAATGTATTTTATGATACATTATATCCCCATGTTACATTTCTGTATTTGCTGGAAACAAACATAGACCATGTGCAATTAAAAACAACATCCTATGTGCTGGACTATGTCTTCTTTAACTCTTGAAGATTTGTACCTCATTATTTACAAGAGAAAAAAAACGATTCTGATTTTAAAAATGCAAAATATTTCTTATGTTCTATTTTTCTTCTGCAACTTTAAACATAAAAATTCTAGTCAGTTGGTTGAAAATAATAGTATGTTATAGGAAATAGAATATAGGATTTCCTGAGTTATGCTTTCTATTCACTGTTTTAATAAAGAACACAGAAGAGCATTGTTATACTTTTATTCAAATAATGCTATATGGAAAATGTAGCTTTTTGAAGATCAAAGTGACTATTTTTTCCCATCAGAAAAGAATTTAATTATGATACAGTAGTCTAGCAAAGTGCTTTGATGATTGTTCCACCATATCCATATTCAGCTCAGCGTATAACACAAGATCTCAATCTATACTGGTTTTTCTTTTAGATAATTTTGATATGCTGGTTGTTAGAACTTCATCAGTAGCCTGATAGATGGAGTTGTGTATTCAAAAATATTTCTTCCAATAATTTTATTGATATCTCATAGTCTTTTACATTTTAAGGTGCTGCATTTAAAATTCTTTAAGTCAGAATTCTTGCTTTGCCCCCATGATTGTAGCAAAAGATTGAACTGTAACTGATATTTTTAGATTTTATTTTATTGAGGATTATTGCCAGAAAAGAGTGCACTTTTGGAAGTAATTGGATTTCTAAAAAAATGTATATTAAGCATTAGCACTGTATATATTTAGGATATCTTTTAAAATGGCAAGTGCTTTACATATTGAATTAAACTAGAGTAGTAATGATACCATGTTCACAATGCTGGCCATTCAGCACATTTGAATTTTATTTGTGATTGCTGTACTAATTTGTTTTTTTTAATTTGTAATGTAATAATAGTGTATTATAACAGTGTATTATATTACATTTTACTGTACAGTATTTTGAATTTTCTTTGATTGCAATATTAAAAATCTAAGCCAAACAAATTTTTCCTAGTTCTTGTATCAAGTTACTGTTACTGAGGTGATTATTATAGGCCAACTTTCCATGCCTTTCATCAAGGCAAATTCCTTTGTATAGGAGAATGGGAATAATAATGCCAGTGGCATCCCTTTATTAAATAGAACCACATCTTTATCAAACTTTACACCTAAGTAGACTTTCCAGCTTTTTCTATGTTTCAGAATGCCAGTTATTTAGCGACATTTTAATTTGGAAATTTGTTAGTTGGACAATATAATCACATGTATTATTTTAAATTCATATACATTATAGATTGGAGAGTACAGAGGTATACATATAGAAGTTAGGTGGATTAGAATAACTTTTCAGAGGACTGTTGATGTGTGGTCAAAATGGGCCTGTGGATTTGTTCATTTAGATGTATATCCTACTTTTCCTTTTGGAGAAATGTACCTAAAGAAATTTCTAGATTGTCTCGACCCATAAAATACATTGCTGATCTTAAATTTAACTACCTTCAATAATAATAAAGTAATATACTGAGTACTTCATCCTATGTATGAAGAATATGAGAGAAATTTTAGGCTCTTGAGCTAAGGAGCTATTTACCATTGTATAATGTCTTATTAGTGGAAATTGGGGTGAATTTTTTGTTTTTGTTTATAATACTTTTTAAAATTTGTTTAATTTTTTTTAGTATGATGTCCTGAGCCCAAAGAAATAAAAATATGCATACAGCTACCGTAGTCCTCGATTTGCAACCCTTCATTTAGCAACCTTTCAAAGTTACAATAGCACTGAAAAAAGTCACTTATGGATGGTCCTTGCACTTAATGACCATTGCAGTGTCCCAACAGTCACATGATCAAAACTGGGGCAATTGGCATGTATTTAGGATGGTTGCATCCCCCCGTGTGCCCTGTTTTGGGCCTGGATGGCCTCCTGCAACATTGGCAGCTGAAACAGGATGCGGAGGGCCGCATGCGGCCCCCTTGTGCCCCATTTTGGCTAGCAGAGGCACTGCAGGCCGTTCCTTTGCTATTTCCAGACCAACCCCGCTGGGCCAGATCTAAGCAACCTGCTGGCCTTGAATTTGATACCCCTAGTATAGCAAATGCTTTCTGTGAAGAATAATGTATTTGTCAGTGGTATTATACTGCAATATTAAAATAATTAGTTTTCAAATTAATTTCAGACATAGAAAGTCATTAGTGTCTTTAGGGTAGCAAATTAAAAGATATCTTAGCCTATCAGAAAGCAAATGAAGGAACTGCTAACTCTTCTATTTTGGAAGCAAAGGCAAATATCAATATTCCATATAAATCTATATGAAATTAATATTTATATCAATTTTGTGTAACCACTTCACTTAGAATTTTTTCTAACAATTTCTGTGTAGACCTGAAGGCCACCACTTAGTCTGTAAGAAGGATCCTAAGAGTAAAGAAAACATGTAGGCTTACTGTACTCAGCATTGTATATATGTTGACTTTGGCATCACTGACATACTTCCTTAAAATAGAAAATTATACCAGCAAAGTGGATAACACTGACCTAGTTAGAGATCTCATGCCCATCTCCCCCATTGCCTCAAAATAGATGTAACAATCATTAATTTCTTGATGGGCATAATTCTTAACCAATGTACATAAAATTACATTTTTACAATGTACATAAAATTATAGATTTACCGGCATGTATAGGGAGATAATTAAAAAAATTAAATTAAAAAAAAGCTATTGTCTGTATTAGAAATATTGCAACAGCTCAATCACAACTAAATGATAACTGGGTTTCTAAATATAGGTTTAGAAAAAGCAATAATTTTTAACGGGTGATTTTCTTCTTCTTTAGATTTTATTTATTTATTTTGTCAATTATGTATAAGATAACAGATATAAGTATGTTTATATATGAAATACATGAAATGGATACGAATAAATGGGGACATTAGGACAGGGGCGGTAAGCATGTTGGTGCGTTTATGCACGCCCCTTAGTGTATGTCAATTAACTTTTTTGTTCCTAAATAACAACGAATATCAGACAGTTTTTTTTTATTGGAAAATACATATCTGCTTTTAGAAAGACAAAAAATATGTCTTCTTTAAAATGTACATTATGGATCTGGGAATTGTGCCGCACAGTTTTGAAGCAAACAGCCAAATCGAGCGCTTTATCTGAGGCTGCTTTATTTGGCCCCCAATCTTAAATGCAGAAACGGTGAACTAAAGCCAGGGATATTTATTTCGGCGTACATGCCGAGATTTAGGGTCGTACGCTCGCTGGGTAGAAAATCTCGTCGAGTTGAGTGGTTGATCAGCGTTATGTTGGGCTTGAAAAGTTGAAAGCTTTACAGGGAAGATACATACTTCTCGTCAGGAAATATATTTTCAGGTGCCACAGAATAGGGATTAAAGATAAAGCGGTATCCGTGGCCTTAGCTTAAAACTTTATCCTCAACGTCATTACTGCCAACACACATCTGTATGTCAGACATTAACAAGCGCATTCCAGGTCCCTTCGATAGCTCAGCTGGTAGAGCGGAGGACTGTAGAGGCGGAATTTCGCACGGGAATCCTTAGGTCGCTGGTTCGATTCCGGCTCGAAGGAGGCTTACTTTTCTTTCCATTTGTTGATTCTTAAATGGGTGTTTCAGATTGCTAAGACTTTTGTATCTTCCCTGATTAAAATTAACATTTATTGAGAAAGCATACTTTAAAATTGAGCGGTTCTCTTTATACAGCCAGCGTAAGAGGCCAATCCAAAAATAAACCAAAAATGTGCCTCACCTTTTTCTTTTAAAACTATGTGAAAAAAAGGAAGAGAAAATAGCACCTTCGCTAACGCAATGTGCTGCCCGCTGGAAACACGTGGAAACACTCATTTTCTCTCTCACCCTCGGTGAGGCAAGGACTCGCATTCCCAGCAGCCCTTGAGCTTGAGCCCGCCAGAAGCTCCTCCTCCCTCGCCAACCTCTCCAGTATCCCGCCACCTTTCTCCTCTTACTGGCCGTTCCCCCCTTCCTCCCTCGCCCAAGCTCCCTCGTTTGGTCGCGTGCTTTCTGCACCAGCCAATGGGGTGTCAGTCCGCGTGCGCAGATTCAAACGGTGGCTCCAGACAGAGGCTGGGCGCGAGATTCGGCGGCAGGGTCGAAAAAGGGAAAGGAAAAAAAACCACAACAACAACAAACAAAAAAACCCCGCGAGCTCGGCGGCGTCTCTGGAAAGCGTTCGAGGCGGAGGATCGAGCAGTGGCAGCCGGACAAGGGCTCCGCTCGCTTGGTCCCCGAACCTTTCCCCTGCCGTTTTTGGCTGGGTGTGGGGCCATGCCCCCGATGCGCGGAATGAGGTGGGGCCGGGGCTAAAAAAGCTGCGCCCTTCCCTCCCCGGACTCGCCTGTCGGGCATCGCCCGCCGGCTTCGATTGAGCGAGCGCTCCTGGTCGGCGGGGCCATCCCCGTTCCTTTCTGCTTGCTTTATGGTGCACGCGAAGGATGGCGAAGAGGCCGCGCAGGTGAGTGGCCCCGTACACTCTCCCGCTCGCCGCCTTGGCATCCTCCATGCCCGGCTCTGAGTTTCCCTCTCTTTCCGCCGCGGAACAGGCCGTGCCAGCCACCCTCCTAGGCGAAGGCTTCTGACCCAGCCCGCCTCTCCTCTCCACGGATCATGGAAGTTTTTCTGCTGCCGCTTCCACGTGCCCCGGCAGCTCTGACCCGTTCTGACTTATGCCTCGGCTTGGATCTTTCTAGTGATGGTTTGAGGTTTTGTTACGTTGCTTTTACACAGGGTGAAAAGAGGGTCCTATTTCATCTATATTCGGTTATTTTCTCACTTGATGCCAAACCACATCGTTGTGCGGAAAAAGTATAAGTACCGAAATATATTCCTGCTATCCGTTTCTGTTTCTTGTTTCAGTCTTTTTATGTATGTACAATAAATAAAAGTATGTGAGAGGGAAAGTCTGAAAGAGAGTAATGTACCCTCTGTATCATGGTTCTTGCTGAATTAGTTTTCTCCTATATGATATTTAAATATGGGAGTATGTAAGCAAAAATAATATTTAAGGATTGCAGAAGGGAACAATAAGTATTGGCCTTCAGTCAAAACTTGAACATAAATCAAGCAGTTTGGCCTCAATATTGAAATATTTTCTTGCTTTTCTACTCATTTATTAGAAAAATAAATAGCTAATAATTGTAATTTGTTTCAAACTGACATATTTGCCTGATAAATTTCTTGTTGTTTAATGAGTTTCTCAGACAGCATACAAAAACACATAAAGAAAAATAAAATAAAATGCAAAGGAAAAAATCGGAAAATAATAAATACAGAACAATCTAAAACTGTGGTAAAAATGATAAAACATTGCACTAAAAATATACAGAGGAGTAAAAGATCCAAGGTACAGAAAGTTTATTAGTAATAAAAAGACAATAAAGCAAGAGAAGGCATTTTACTGAATTATTGAAACAGCTGGCTACTAAGCAACAATGTATGATTCTTCAGCAAGCAAGGATACTTGGCTTTAAACCTCTTATAATGAATACGTAATATATGAATTTCATTGGTTAATTCCAAGATTTTAAATTGAGCCTAAAGTGGAAACCAAAGTATATAATATTGGTTTTATTATTTTGTCCAGTTCCAATCAGTATCTTAGGTTGATTTTTCAGTTTACCATCAAAGGCATTCCTACCTACATTATGATTTGTCTCCTTTATCTGGATTAAAATTTTATTTTGTCAATTATGGAACTATGAATTATGAATACAATTTTGTAAATCATATGAAATTGGCAGAACTTATTTCCAAATAAATAAAAAGTATAGAACTGATATGATCGGCTTTTGAAATTATAATATGGGAAATTGATTCACTTTAATTATAGTTTATATAACTTTGTTTAGTTATGACAGATTATAATATCCAAACCACTATTGTACTAACCAGAAGCAGTTAGAGAACCGCCAGATCAAAAATTGAAATGGATTCAATTTAAGAATTGACCTAAGATGATTGAAAGAGTTGGAAATTGTAGATCTTGTAGATATTTGGAGAGTCTCTGTCTCTGACTCAAAGGGAGAGAATCAACTGAAAACATAACATAGTAGTCATGTAGACTGTGATCTTACCAATACATTTTCTTAGAAGATTTTAAAATGAAAATATTAATGACTGAGAAATACTTAATATGATTTTTTCCCTGGACACAAATAAGTGTTCTAAAGGAGTTGAGCAAAAAGACTATGAAAAAATTGATTTGTCTATTCTCTGTTTTATATGATAATATTTAATATCTTGCTTAAACCATTTGCAAAGAAGACTCTGAAAAAATTGTAAATGAAACACCTAATTTGGTAAATATTAATATAGTTCTCTATGAAGCCAGTAGATGGCAGAGTGTTCTCAAGGAAACATAAAGGTGAAAACTTATTTATTTTCTTTAATAGTTCTGAAAATGAATGCTGCTTTTTAATTATTGTTTCCTAATGTGTAATATTTGCATAGAATTAACTTCCTTGTAGGAAAATATTTGTACTTTATATATATTATTTTGCTCTAGGAAACATGTCATGTATAAACTAGCCTAGCATTTGTATAAAGATAAAATGAGTGAAAAATAGTGCCTTCACTTTCAAAATGTTAATTTAAATAAGAATATTTTAATAAATGAAATAGGAAAATAATTCTTGAAATGAATATTTGGTATTTGTATTCTCCACATAATCACCACTATTTGCTATTTACGTCTGCCGATTATGAGCAAACTTCTTAAACCATCATGAAAGAACTCCATGCTTTGTCCTCTGACAGTCCTTTCTACTTCTTCATTTGAGTTAAGAACTCAATTTGAAAGATGCTTTTTTCAATTTTGGAAAAAGTTGAAAGTTGCATATCACCAACTCTGGACTATGGTGGATAGATTAAGATGATGAGATGCAGATTCTAAATTGCCTCTTGGGTGACTTGTGACTTTTGAGGCCTAGGATGATTAAGTTGGGTGATTAAAATTTTGAATATTGCAGTGTGACACTCTAATTTTATATTGGTGCCTAGTTCAAGGAATTCCAGTGGAATAGTACTTTCTGCAATGCCCAAAACTCTAATCAGTTTTTCTGCCAAAGCACAAATTTTGAACATTTTTCGACAGTTAAGATTTGTGATAATGAACTAATGCTTCATTTTGGGTTATAAGAATGGGCCTATGTTTTCTTTACTATCATGATGTTGTGAAGAAATTCTTCATTCTTGTAATATGATAATAATAATTGGAAAATTTCAACTCTTGAGTTTTTCTGCAACCAGCATGTGAGGAAGCCTTCTTTCAGAACTCTTCCAGTTTGAAGAATATCAATAATGTGACCCAAATATTCTTAACAGAAATTTTCCCTTGAGTGATCTGCCAGTTATCCTTAATCAACTCATAAAATTTTCTCATGTGAAATTTATTGTTTGTTCTGACTGGTTATGCATTTCATCCTTAATTGAACAAATCGGTTCTTGTTGGGGTACTATATTTAAATTTTGATGGCTCAACAGTGCACATTACTCATATCAATATAACCATCACCATAAACAATGTATGTGGGAAGATGAATTTTAATTGGAGGGACAAGATTTTGACATTTATTGGTCAAAAACTTAATGAAGGCCATTTTGCTTAAATACACTAATGAGTACCTACTTCAGTTTTCCTTTTCACAAATAATAGCAAGATAACTTTTTCTAATAGCAACTTCCTGTCAAGTGAAGTGAAAGAACAAGTGCTAAAAAAATGTTAGAGCTTCTTGTGCATTAGTATTGCCCTCTGTTTACAATTTATAGCACTAGCACTAGCAAAGCACTTAGACTTAGATATACCGCTTTACAGTGCTTTACAACCGTCTCTAAGCGTTTTTACAGAGTCAGCATATTGCCCCCAACAATCTGGGTCCTCATTTTACCCACCTCAGAAGGATGGAAGGCTGAGTCAACCTTGAGCTGCCTTGAGGATTTGAGCTGCCAAGTTGCAGGCAGCAGATAGCAGAAGTGGCCTGCAGTACAGCACTCTAACCACCTCGCCACCAAGGCTCAATTTATAATAATGGAAGCAGAATAACAGAGTTGGAAGGGACCTTGCAGACCTTACTCCAACCCTCTGTTCAAGCGGATTGTCCAGTCTGTTGTTAAAAATCTGCAATGTTGGACCACCCAGAACTTTTGGAGGCAATTTGTTCCACTGATTAATTGTTCTCACTGTCAGAAAATTTAGCCTTACTTCAAGATTGGTTCTTGCCTTGATTAGTTTCCTTCAAACACTCAGGTATAGTCATGAGGACTAGAAGACTTCCAAGATCCCTTCCAGCCCTGTTCTGATTGATTGATTGATTGATTGATTGTATATTTGGTATTCTCAAAATAAGATTTATGGCACTAGTTCATGAGTTTTATCACAAATCTAAAGTTTGTTTAATTATGCCAGTATGGGAATTGCCTGTGTAATACATATGATATATTGTGTACAGATACATTTGCTTTCAATTGGTGTCAAGCACACTGGGAAAATAGCGTACTATTGTTGGAACTAAAGTAATCTTTCAGGGTATGCTTAAATTCTCTATTCTTTTTCCTGAAAGCACTACAATTTGATCTGGGACATAAATCAAGAATGTGAAATAGGGGAGGGTGTAATTTGGGCATCTAAAAGACAACTAAGAAATATTCCAATTAGGACATTCTTCCCAGGTTGCTTTGTTTGAAAAATGTAGAGACATATAAACATAGTACTCCTATACATCATTCACATTATGCCTACTATGATCCTGTGTATTTTAAAAGTGCAAATTTATTTAAATAAATATTTAATTAATATTTAAAGGATTTGATTTGGTTGCTTCTTAGTTTTATTTAGACTTTAGCTGTTCAGTCAGAAATGATGCATGAACAAACGTCTAAGGTTTGCAGTACCTTTTAGTTTAAAATGTTGAGTATAAATCTTTAAAGCATGTGAGACATGGGCATAAATTTACTGTCAATGTTAACTTAATAATAGTTTGCACTTTGCAGTGAGGAAGATGATGACGAACTTCATTATGCAGATCATGACTATGAAGTACCACAACAAAAAGGGGCAAAAAAGATATGTAACAGAGTAAAATGGACCCGTGATGAGGTGAGCTGAACTGTAACATGGCTTATCAGTTATACAGTTTTGAGTTTAGTGTTGAAAAATTATTCATGAAAATTTTTTATCATTTATTACAGGATGAAAAACTTAAAAAACTAGTAGAACAGCATGGTACAAGTGACTGGACATTTATTTCTAGTCATTTACAAGTAAGTGGAAAATGAATTAGGTTTTTCTTATTTAGTATTCAACTGTTCAGAAGTTTCAGCATCATTGTCTGAATAAACAAGAGGAAAAAAGACAGCTCTATATACATCTGTTAGAATTCCTAGTTTTATAACAGAAATGCTATACAAATATTAGAATATTATAACGTCTTCTATCAGGATGACAAGCTACACAGAAAATAATTATTTTTCATTTTTTGCAGAATCGTTCTGATTTTCAGTGTCAGCATCGATGGCAGAAGGTCCTAAATCCAGAACTTATTAAAGGCCCCTGGACTAAGGAAGAAGATCAGAGGGTATCGGATTTATATTTATATTGCTCCTAAGTACTAATTTTGTTTCAGAAAGGACAGTACTGTTATTCAGGTATCTATTGTCCTCTTTTGCCATATGTAGTTCAATACAAAGGATATAAATAAGAACATTATAAATGTTTGCATCCCATATTCTTTGCTGCTTAAAATAGAGATTCATCTCTTTTTTAAGCTTAGGAACTATGCTTGGCCTTTAATTAGAATACATTATACACCCGATAAGTCTTAACATTCCTATGCTCTGAGGGATCCTTGGTTCTCTGTGAGCTTGGTTGTTTTCTTACAGATGTTTCATTAGCTAAACTAGGTAACATCATCAGTAATGAAACATCTGCAAGAAAACAACCAAGCTCAGCACCAAGGACCCCTCATTTCAAGCTATAAATATATTTTCATTCCTATGCTCTGTTATATACGGTAGTTATTGCCTATAATTGTTCAAAAATTTAAATATTGATTAACATCTTCCCTCACGGAAATATTGTTCCTTTTGGAAAGAAATGTTAACATGTATACCAAATCAAATATATATAAATAAAGTTTTCCCAAATTAATTTTATTTTTTATAATTTGTTTTTTCATATTTTTAAGCCTCTTCATTATTCATAAATTTATAAGAATAAATATAATATAATTTGAAATAAAATATTAATAAAAGACAAAACCAACATTTAAAATGTTCCTTAAGTGGGTTGCAAAGTTACAAGTTAAAATCAAAACAGTAAAGTTCAATAAATAGTAAGGCTATGGAACATTTTGGGTGTAATCCCAAAAAGATTATTTAGGGGTACTCACTCTTGTAAAGGTAGCATATTATAGTATATTTTTACAACTGACCCATGTCTTTTCTCTGGATTGTATGAAGTTGTGGAGGGACGCTGTGGATTCCCAGAAAGGATGAAGTGGCTTTAACAAGGTGTAGTCTGATGCTGTATGTATGTCATTGCCTCTCCTGAAGCACATTTTGGGAAATAAGTCTGAAGTACTACATAGCACTAGAAATTGCACAAATGCCACTAAACATGCATAGTATGGGCAGTTATAAAGACACTTAGGAAAAGAGGAATGTTTTGGACAGAGGCAGGCATGCCTCTATGGAGAAGACTTCCTTCCTTACAGCTATCTGCCAAATTTTATGACTTTGTAGGCACCTTGAGGACATACCTGAGATGCCAGAGGTAAAGGGTAGATACATATATAATATTCTATTTCCTTACATTAAATGTGTCATTTCACCAATATATATTTGGAAGAGAATGTTATAATTCAGCTTTGTAACATTATTCCAAATTATGTTCTGTATCCTACCCTTTAGATATTCTATTTTATATTGCACTCCATCAGCTAGCTTCTAAATGTGATATTAGGTCTGGTTTATACATAATGCTACATTATAATGTGAGATGTATATGTGTGTGTACTTAGATAAGGCACCCTATTATGGAATAATGTGAACTGCTATGGCTTTTTAAACAAAGTATGCTATAAAAAATCCTGGCTTAGCATTATGTGGGATCACGTCCATTGTATTTTTACACTTCCCCTTAGCACCAGTGTCCTAAATGTAAGCCACTTGAAGTCAGAATGATTTTGTGGCTAAATAATTAAATAAATAGAATGAGATCCTTTGCTTCTTCTACATGGGTGATATTTTTTCTTAAAACAATGCTGGAGAAAATGTGCCATTTAATTTGTATTCCAGGTGATTGAACTTGTTCAGAAATATGGTCCCAAACGCTGGTCTTTGATTGCAAAGCACTTAAAAGGAAGGATAGGGAAACAATGTCGAGAGAGATGGCACAATCATCTTAATCCAGAGGTAAAGAAATCTTCATGGACGGAAGAGGAAGACAGAATCATCTATGAAGCTCATAAACGTTTAGGAAACCGATGGGCTGAAATTGCAAAACTGCTTCCTGGAAGGTAAGTTTAAAAAAAAAAAGTCTGTTTGTTTAAAATGATGCTATTATGTGGCCATTTTTGCACAATATACTAATAATGTTTCCATTAATCCAGTTAGAACTTCTAACTGTTCATTCTCGTAGAAAACCAGCACAATTAATTGGATTAATTCTTCAATTTGGGAAACCAGAGTTTTGTCCCATTTTCTTCAGGAACTTCCATGCTAGGAAAGTGCTGACAGTGCTTTATAATATTACTGCTAACACAGCAACAGTGCTTCAAATCTTAATTCCTCCCAAAATGAAGAACTCTCACTGCCTATCCCTACTGTCCTGCTCTCCCCCAGCAAACCCCTTTCTTCCTAGTTTTCATCAGCCCACATTTCAGTGATCCTATGCAATCTTGCCGCATTTTGCAGCATGGACACAGAGGACTTGAAAGGCTCAAAGGACAGAGACAGAGGAATGACGGTCTTATTTTCTTTTGACACCTGAAACAGTGTGTGTGTGTGTACCCAAAATCAGAGCCTTTGATAAGTGAAACAAATAGTACTGAAGAAGACATCTTCAACTACTAAAAAAGACTTAAAGGCCATAAGGCAACTTAAAAAGTGAGAAGGTTAGGGTTTGGCCATAATTCAGGAAACACTCCTGGCTTCTGGAATATAGTTGTACAAATCTCTGTTAGAAGTTTACTATTGTGATTTCTCCTTCCACATTTTTGAGAAGGGATAATATAAAAGTGTATTATAACATTTTAATATCTCTTTTAGAAACATTTAAACTGAAATTTTATTTTAGGAAATTCTGGAAAAGTAATTTTGCATTTTAACATTTGTAACTTATTTTTTGCTGCTTAATTTTCAATTCTATGCAATACACAATAAGTATAATGTTTACATTATGGACATAGTACAACTTATTGAATACTTATTGTCTCATTCAAAAAGAATTCATTCTTTTCCACTGAAATTAGGGTAACTATGGAGAACTTGACTTTGGATTATGTCCTATTATTTGTTTAGGACTGACAACTCAATAAAAAATCATTGGAACTCTACTATGCGAAGAAAAGTTGAACAAGAAGGATATTTACAAGATGGAATCAAGACAGAGCGCCCTTGTTTATCAAAACTTCCACACAAAACTTGTGTATCTACAGATCATCTGCATGCTCAAAATCAATTTTACATACCAGTTCAGACACATGTAGGTTCCAAATTTTTATAGCCATGTTTTTTACTATAGGAGAATGTGTGTGAGAACTTCATGCTGCAAACAATTTAAAATATTTTAGGTGAGATACTTGAAAGGATCCAGAATTTTTAATACTTTCAGCATTGTTTTAGCCTTTTCATATTGATTTATTTTTGATACATTTTTTAATTTAAAATACTTTTTAACTACAAATATTTGGTTTCCAATTGTATCCATCTTAATATTCTTATTTTGTCTTGAAGTTGTAATTCTTTGAAACACGTGTTCAAATTATTCTTTTCTAACATTAAATGTTTTACGTTATTCTGTAGAAATAATTGTGTAGAAATAATTGATTATATTTGTGTAAATAACTATTGATTTGTTAGATACCAGGTTACCAATATGTTTCAACAGAAAGCAACTGTTTAGATGTTGCAGCTCCTTCAAACTTTATTCAGGTAATTGTTGGGTAATTATATTTTACTCTTTCTCTGACATGATGACAGCGCAAAAATATTTATGTTTAATTGTTATATGAAAAAAATATTCTTAATAGGGACCTTATCACCAGGAATACCATCAACCTCAGTTATTGTGAAAAGTTTGACATATGGTGTCCAATAATTTGAACACTTTTTCTATCAAGGAAATGGAACTATTTTGATAAAAAATCATGCTAATGCAGCTGAATTATTTTTAGATCTTAGATAGCAGATAAAATCCATGTGCATAAATCTGGACGCTTTTTTAAAAGTAGTATCAAATATCAAATATAGTGGTCTACTGTATGAAATTTCCATTACTTGCCTCTCCAGAATTTCAGCTTATTTTGTTTTTTAATGTTGGATTGGATGGAAATTGGTTGTCAGTAATATCTTGTTAAAGAATAATGTATTTAAGAATTCCAGGAATAATTTTTGTCACTGAGCAATTATGAAATAAAGTAATTACTTATGGTAATCTTATACATCTATATCAACACCAGTCTACAGAATTGATGTGTATTTTAAAATATTGCCAAATTCTGTTTACTTTTTTTATTGTTATTCTGCAAGTTAGTCCTATAGCCTAATATATAAATATGTCTATGCAAAGCTAAATCAGACTGATAAAAAGTGACAGTAAATTTAAAGAACAATAGTTCCATACTGTTTGATAATAATCAGGTCCAGTTTCAAATACTGTGCCAGTTCAGGCGTGATAATGCTTAGGGCAGTTTCATCAATGTGATAATAGGCTTCCACCAACAATGGCAAGGCAAGCTACTGTATATAAACAGGAAGCAAACCCCATTCTCTTCTATCCGTCATGATATTACCTTGTTAGGGATAAAATATCTGCAGCAAATAACCAAGCTCAGAGAGCACCAAGGACTCTACTATGCAGGTGAAACTCGAAAAATTAGAATATCATGCAAAAGTTCATTTATTTCAGTAATGCAACTTAAAAGGTGACACTAATATATGAGATAGACTCATTACATGCAAAGCAAGATAGTTCAAGCTGTGATTTGTCATAATTGTGATGATTAT
>JANHFT010001257.1:0-11970 GCA_032467955.1 Pseudoxenodon macrops
CGTTTTCGCCCTCCCAAGGTTAGTCATCACTGTTCAAGGACAAATAAAATTAACAGTTCTGCCTATTTCACTTATACTGGGACCTTGTCTAGCACTTTTTTTTCAGTTCCTGGAACCACTGCATGAAAAGGACTGAGAAGAGGCAAAATGATAAAAAAGATCTAATCTGCATTGGCAACAAAAACCATGCACCAAAAGAAAAAAAAATGGAAAAAGGGATGGCAATGAGATACGGTAATGATTTTATACAATGGTCCAAACTGATTAAAAAGTCTAACATTTTTTCAAGACATTGTATATTTGCATAATATATTACCTATGCATAACTGCCCATCCATATGTGAATATACATAGGTATGTGATTAACAGGAAAAAAATCTGTTTTTAAAGGATACAAATAGATCACATCTTAAAAGAGACATTTCTTCATAAGAATCAGAGAGAAAATGACCTTTCTTAACTGGTGTCAGGTTTATTTATTTATTTTCTACTTTTCAAATTTATATAGCCACCCATCTCACAAAACAAGTGACTCTGGGCTGCATGCAATCAGTTTGCATTTTTTGCAGTTGTCCTTCAAAATAATAAAATATGTAATGAAAAAACCCTGTATAACTTCCATTTGCTCTGGCAAATACTACAGAACAGATTTCAGAATCTATAAGAACTGCAATGAGAATGAAAAAAAGGGTATGTTCCAATGGTGGGATAAAAAAAAAAAATTACTATTGGTTCTGTGGGCATGACTTGGCTTGGTGGACATGGCTTGGTGGGTGTGGCAGGGGAAGGATACTGTAAAATCTCCACTTCTTCCCAATCCTATGACTTCTTATTGATATTGTTTCCTGATTGCTTATTTGTACCCTATGACTATCATTACGCGTTGCACCTTATCATTCTTGACAAATGTATCTTGTACTTTATGTACACTGAGAGCACATGCACCAAAGACAAATTCCTTATGTGTCCAATCACACTTGGCCAAGAAAGAATTCTATTCTATTCTATTCTAAAAAACTGTCCCAAAGGTGCTTTTTCAAGAGGCACCTGGACTTTCTGGATTTTCTTTGAAGATGTTTCACTTCTCATTCAAGAAGCTTCTTCTCTCTGACTGGATGGTGGGGAAGCTTCTTGGCTGAAGATTCTTGGAGCTGAAGAAGGTTCTTGGATGAGAAGCCAAACGTCTTCAAAGAAAAACCAGAAAGTCCAGTTGCCTCTTGGAAAAATCACCTTTGGGACAACCATGACCTGGATGACTGAGAATCTCCATAGATATTTCCTTTCAACTGCTCTCCCAAAAATCAGTCCTTCTTATTTAAAGGAACCACTGGACTGCCATTGCTTTGCTTTGCTTTTTATATGACCTGCTATCTTCAGTCAATGCTTTGCTAATCCTAAATTGCTATCTGTTCCTCCCCTCCTGAATGCAGTTTGTGACCACGACTGTTCTTCAAGAAACAATGAATTCTGTCTCATGAAAGGAGATCACGTCCCTGAATGCCAATGTCTGCCAAATTTCGAGAGAAAGGATGGAGAATGTAAAGCGTAAGTACCGGATTGAAAAAGCCGTCCTCCTCCAATATTATCTTCATTCCTTGTGAATGGGTGAACCTGCCCATGTTGTTTTTGTTAAATACAAAAGGGAAGCGGTTTGGCGTTTTCCCCCCCCCTGAGTTCCTTTGTAGCCCTTTCACCTTTTTTGGCATTCCCTAAAGCTTCTTTGTTTCCCAAGAATGACCAAGCTTGGCTATCTGCTACCTCTTGTGCTGACCAGAGTTTGATTTCTGTGCCAAAATGATATGATTGCAGGGAATGATTTGAGGTCTGCTAGTCTTTCCTAAGCAGACATTAGCTGCAGAGAGAGATGTGGGGAGCCACTTTGGTCATATCATGATAATACTGTTCTGACCCAGCTCCCCGAACACGACAGATCCTCTGAAGTGAATTCAAAGATTCCCTTAATTAGACGTGTCGGCAGCCCTGACAAAAAGTTTCTCAATGCAGGTTAACAAGTCCGTCTGTCCGGAAGCTGAATAGTTTTCTGCCACACCCTATTCATCTGTGCCCCTGCTTTTTATCCCCAGAACTAGGGAGGGGCTTTGCTAGTAGCAGTGGCTCTTCCTTCCCAAGGATTGGCCCATGAATTAACACTGCTCTCCTCTTCTCTGCTTTCTGTGCATCTGCGCGTCAGGCACTGGACCCAGCTGTTCCTCCTCCAGATCTGGGAGCTGTTTGACTCTCCATCTGAGGGCTGACGGACGGCCCAGGCTCTGCCTCTCTCTGCCAGCTCCGTTCCCTCTTCTCCCTCGGAGCTCTCAGGTTACCTTGATGCTGACCCTGACTCCCACGCCTCGTCCTCCTCTGATTTGGCTGCTGGAGGGGCTGGCGGCCGACAGGCCACAACAAATACTATGCATCATAAGAAAAAAAAAAAGATGTCATCTAAGACATAGAAAAACATAGTGCTCCTAAATTACACACGATAAGTTCTCCCACTATGAATAAAACAACCCTTTTACAGGTAGTCCTTGACTTACATCCATAATGGAGCCTGGAATTTCCAATGTATGTCCCGATGCTTGTAACTCAAAGCACCCACACAACTGATCCAAATTTACAACACTATTTGTAACAGTTGTTACGTAAAAGTGGGGGCTGTGAATGGGATGGTGTAATCACAGGGGTGGGCAGCCATGGAATCTGAGCCCCAAGTACCCATTTAAGGGTCCATCATAACTTTGAATGGTCACAAAACAACCGGTTGTAAGTCAAAGACTACCCACACAGGAGAAATCTCGGTACATCATTGGTATATTTTATTCAATCACTCACGATTATACTTTGTGTTTGCTTTTAGGTGCAGCATTGGGTTTTCTGGAGAAGGCTGCCAAGACAGTATGTATTACAAGGAGAATGTTTTATTTAAAACTGGAAACTATTTCTGGGGGTGGGAAGGGGGAATATGGTAGACCATCTATAATATAAATTATATCAGAAAAACCCAGAAATGCAACTTCTATTCTTTGGGGGGGAAAACATAAGGAGAAATATCACATACAGACATACATATAGAACCATTTCTGGACCAGATCCACATTGAAAACTGCCATTTTTAAGATTAGATTTTCCATAAGTATCATTTGCAATAGATGTGAGTGTAGGGGATTGTATTTGTATGATCCTCGTGATGCCATATTCTTGTACAAAAGAGGCACACACCTTGCAACACCATATCACTGCTTCTCATCTTTCTAATGAAAGCAGCAAGCTTCTATGGACACCCCTGGGTTGCAGGGTACCATTTCAAGTACCTTTGTAGAACATCTCTGTTGCAATATCCCATAAATATATCTTATGAAGAACTTCAAAGAGGTAGCCGCTATTTATGATTTGCTCAGGCCCAAATAAATTCTTTAAGCATACCCAGTTGCCGCAGCTGAAGTTTAGCAATGCCCAAACAAGGGACTTGGATATTCTCAGCTTTCCCCCCCTCCAAAAAATAACACCCTACTACCAAAATGTAATAATGTGTTTTGCGTTTCCTAAGATGATCATAATGCAGTGTTGTTCTGTGGGAGCTCTTTCCAAAAAGTCTCTCCCACCCCTCCGGAGAAAGATTTGTTCATTTCTTGTTTTAACTTTGTTTTAAAATTTCTTGTTTTCATCACAGAGCTGGGAACAGGAAGTGTTATTTTGAAATAAACAGAGTACATTTCACTTCAACATGGTGGATGTATGTTATAAAAGTTTTATCGTAGGACGCAGCCAATTTTATGTGGTCGGGTTCAGTGGCAGAATTTGGCACTCACATTTTACACTTTAACACAAGGCTCTGCTTTTTCCCACTTTTGTTGGCATTTTACATTTGGTTCACTTTCAATTAAATTCCCTCCCTCCCATGACTCTTTCTTTCTTTCTCCTCAAAAACCCTCTGAACCCCAAGAGGCTACTGCTGGCCAATGAAAGAAAGCCTCAAATAAATTATTCTATGAAGATACCCAAGTGATTATGCCTATCAGCATGATAAAATATTTGAATTTCCTTCTCTTTCCATTCGTCTTCAAATCAGGGTCCTCATCCCCCGCCACACATCTCAGAGATGATTTTTCTTCTTCTTCATTTCCTTCCCATTCACTTTTTTCAAAGGAAAAAGAAGAATAAAAAATCCCTAGGGATGAGGAGCAATTAAATCAATTCAGATGAAATAAAGCGATCAATCACCTTTAATTGTCTGCATGTCAAGATGTGATTCGATAAACATAGGGGGGAATCTCTGTTACTTTCTCCCTATTCCATCCAAAGTAAGAAACCTCTCTGTACAGAGACAATCCAGAATGGAAAACAAGGATAACTAAAGAGAGAGAGAGAGTATCGGGGAAAGGTTAGAGAAAACAAAACAAGAAATCATAGCCCTGTAGGTGACAGGAAAAATTAAATTCTATTCTCCTTTTATTTGCAACAATGCAAAATAAGGATATGTGGAGGATGTCATAAAAGATATCGTAGCCATGGTAATTTTGAAATCTCTTCTCAGGTTACATGGCCATCATCATAGGAGTATCTACCCTGAGCGGTGTTCTTCTGGTGGTTTTAATTGGCGTAACAACTTACTTCTTAGTCAGGTACAAATGACTTTTGGAGGTGTATGAACATATGCTATTAAAAAAGTTTGTGACATGAGGTGAGTTTGAATTTAATAGTTTAATTTGGAGATCAAAGCCTTTAGATGATGCATGAATGGACCAGCTGATTAAATGTGTATGTCAATCTTGTCACAGCTTCAGCTTCAGTATAAATACAGGTAATCCTTGATTTAAAGGTAAAGGTTCCCCTCGCACATATGTGCTAGTCGTTCCCGACTGTTAGGTGGCAGTGCTCATCTCCCTTTCAAAGCTGAAGAGCCAGCGCTGTCTGAAGACGTCTCCATGGTCATGTGGCCAGCATGACTAAATGCCAAAGGCACATGAAACACTGTTACTTTCCCACCAAAGGTTGTCCCTATTTTTCTATTTGCATTTTTACATGCTTTTGAAGTGCTAGGTTGGGAGAAGCTGGGAGAAGTAACGGGAGCTCACTCTGTTACGCGGCACTAGGGATTCAAACCGCCAAACTGCCAACCTTTCTGATCAACAAGCTCAGCGTTTTAGCCACTGAGCTACCTCGACTTACAACCATTCATTTAGTGACCATTCAAAGTTATTTTTTTTAAAAGTGAATTATGACTGTTTTGCACATTTATGACCGTTGTAGCACTCCATGATCATGTGATCAAAATTTGGGTGCTTGGCAACTGGCATGTTATTTATGACAGTTGCACTGTCCTGGGGTCACAGGATCACCATTTGTAATCTTCCCAGCTGGCTTCTGACAAGCAAAGTCAATGGAGGAAGCCAGATTTGTTTAATGACCATATGATTCACTTAACAATTGCAGTGATTCATTTTAACAACTGAGGCAAAAAGGTGGTAAAATGGGACAAAATTCATTTAACAACTGTGTCACTTAGCGGTGGAAATTTGGGGGTCAATTGTGGTCAAGGTCTACCTGTACCTTATTACATATTCATGGGAGAACACCTGGGTCCTTTCAAACAAATTAAGCAACAGTCAATATTAAGATCAAAATAACCTTAACGCACCAATTTTAAGCCTTACTGTGAAAAGGAACAAAATATTGTGACACTCAAAAATAACCATTTCAGGACCTGCTTTAGTAGGACACTTGCGGTTTCTGATTGAACAGAAACTAGACAGTAATAGGCAAGGGATTATAAGAGAGTGCAGAGCGGTTGTGGAAAAAATGAGTTTCAAACTGAGAATCGTTAGGCAAGGTCCCCCTCATTATTATTTAGAATAAAAAGAATTTAAGTGTGTTTTCCTTTTATAGTAGTTGTCTTGTGTGCTTCAAGGCTGATATGGAGAGAAATAATAACGAAATAATCAATAATATCACTGTAACAACTAGTATCTTGATGAATTTAGGAATCTGGTGACCTTGACTCAAAAATAATATTGTAGGGTTGGAAAATGAGTTTTAAATGGCAATCAAAGTGGTCAGAACTACTGTAAGATGATCACTTGGATTTATGAAATTTCCTTTACTAAAATGATTGAAATCTTAAATTCCCTTTTACTGGGCACATATTTGTAAAATCAAATTGAGATTAATGGTTAACTTCATCACAAAACTTTGCAAAACTCCTGGGGGCTTTGCTAAGAAGCCAAGATGAGCACACAAAGTGAAGATAGATTTTGAATGTCATTGTGATCACCCCTTTTTTTTTTGTATAAAAGAAAACCGGACCCTAAAACCGAACATCGACAATTGATAAGCAATGAGTATTCAACCGTGGGCAATCTTTCCGGACCTCCTCCTGCCACAAACTTTGCCGAAAGTGGGAGAATCTTCCCCAGAATCCGAGGTACGAATGGTGCACCATCGAGCAAAGCCACTGCTGAGAACCCAACCAATTTCTACGAAGGAGGAGCTGCAAATAGAGGCTATTTTCCTGAGCAAGACTATAGCAATGATAACGTGAGTGGCTGTAATTTTTTCCCCCTCAGGCAGGCAGAATTTCCAAAAAGTCAGGTTCCTATCTTTGCAGTGATATGAAAATCTGCATGGTGAGATAAAGCGGATTCCAACCTTTCCAATAAATGGAAATTATGTTTATTTTAGAAGATAGCCACTTTGGCCATTCTCCCTGCACGTTCTGTTTGTCACGCATTCCTGTGGCCTTGGTCTGTTGAGCTACCACTGACAGGGAAGTCTGAGCTCTGAGCAATAACTCTAAAACCCTCATTTGGATTTATTTTGTGCTCAATAGCTAAAAAGCATCAGTAACTAAAAAGCATCATCATTCAGAGGAACTTCTTCTCTGAATGCCTTGAACAGAGACAGCATCTGTATTTGGAAATCAACCTCCTAGATGCTAAATGTCTGGTTTCCTTGCAGTAACCAAATTCTCTGTTTGGCTCAGAGGTGGGTTTAAATCTTCTTACTGCGGGTTCGCTCAGGGGCATGCTGTGGCTGCACATGCATTTTGCGCACCACACACACGCACTTTATGTGCCACACACACGCATTAATGCACTACATGCATAAGCTTTGCATGCCACTCACATGTGCTTTGCGTGCCACACACATGCACTTTGTGTGCCATGCACATGCGCTTTGTGTGCCACGCATTACTAATGGTTCTACTAAACCGCGCTGGTAAGTTACTAATGATTCGGTAGAACCAGACCGAACCATTAGGAACCCACCTCTGGGTTGGCTTATTATATTGCAGAGACAATACTTGTCTTGAGACCTTGGCCTGCAGGAGGACTTAGTTCCCATCCCACAAATCTACAAATAGGAATTGTAATTAAATAACGGGGGACTATTTATTCTGTTGCTAGAATCATTGAATGTATAACTTCGTAAAAAAGCATGGAGATTCTATCACAGCCATTTGGCTGGGGAATTCTGGGAGTTGAAGTCCACACATGTTAAAACTATCGTGGTTGGGAAGTACTGCTCTAATCCAAACTCCTTGTCCATCATAGGAATCCATGACCACCATAGTAATTTTATTTTAAATTATTCTTTTAATTTTGATCCAACTAAATTAAATCAAAATGTAAATTTTTGTCCAGGGTTGATGACTTGTTTAATGCGGATCCTAGCATGACACTCAAAGTCTGAAATCAGCTCTGAGTTTTCCTTTTTCCTTGCAAAAATAGGTGGCCCTATTAGAATACTTCCTCGTGAGCAGGGGTGGGTTCTAATTTTTTTGCTACCGGTTCTGTGGGCGTGGCTTAGTTTGTGGGCGTGGCTTGATGGTCATGTGACTGAGTAGGTGGGGCCAACTTCACATCACACATGCACACTGTCACATGAAACCCCCCCCCAAACAAGCCATGCCCACTGAAACGGTGGTGAAAATATTTGGGACTTTGTGACACTTTTCTTTTGACACTCAGGCCCCATATCCAGGTCGGGACACTTTGGGGTGTCGGCGGTCATCTCGGCTTTCCCCCCGTTGCCCTTCCTGGCCAAAAAGCGTCCCTTCTCGCCTCTGATGGGCTTTCCCCATGGTTGTAGCTGGAGGACCCCACTCCTGCTGCCGCTCTGAGCTGGGTCCCGTCCGCAAGATGAGCATGCAGGTGAAGGGCTTCCATCTGGACCTCAGGGGCAGCTTCACCAAGGATGTGCCCAGGCCCCCAGTCAAGAGGGTAAAAGCCCACGGCTTTTTGGCTGGTAAGGGCAATGGAGGGAAAGCATGAAGCAGCTTTCTTCTCGCCGCCCCATGCCTTGTTCCAACTGCAAGCCCCAAATTGCACCCCACTGCGAGAGGCGCATCTTACCGGAGATTGCCAGCTCCACTGTATGTCTCAGCCTTTGCATGCAGGGGCTTGCCAAAGAAAAAAAAAGCCTTCTTGTGGGTACGAGGCAATTAAGAACTCTTCCTGCTTCCGATTGACTCACCTGGAAAGGAAACATTTGCCACCACCCCCACCCCCAAATCATGGCTTCTTGGCTAGATGTTCCTACAATCAAACTTGGAACTCACCTCCGTCGTACCTGAATCCCTTTCAACCACACCTTCTCCCTTCTCCTAAAGAGATACGAGCTTTAGAAACCAACCAAGATAGAAGAGAGGCCAAAACAAGCTATTTTTTCTGCTAAATCAGCCGCTTTTCCGGAAAAGTGATTTTTTTCAATCTTGAAGAGGTCTGGACTTCAACTCCCAGAGTGCATCTCTCCCAAAGCAGGTGTTTTTTTTTTCCTCCCCAGCATGAATTCTGGGAGTTGAAGTCTGCATATCTTAAAGCAGGCTGGCTGGGGAATTCTGGGAGTTGAAGTCCACATATCTTTATAAAGTTGCTGAGGTTGAAAAACAGTTGATTTCCAGGCCTACGTTTTAATTGATGTTTGGTTTGAACTTGGGAAAGATGCTTCTTTCTCTTTCCTTTCTTCTCGTTTTCCTTCCGCTCTCCCCTCTATTCATCCTTACTCCTTTAGCTAATTCTGTTTTTCTTTCTAAACTCTCTTTCACCCCTTCCATCCTATTTCGCATCCAGCAGTCCGTTTCTGCAGAAACAGAGCAAAAAGTGTCTCTTGGGCAGGTAAAAAAAAAAACAACGATAAAAAAAATAGAGGGTTTTGTTTTTAAATCCCTGCAAAAGGTCATTTAAAAAAATAAAAACAAACAACCACAACATGCAGGGAAGATTTGACATTTTGTTTTCTTCTTCTCTCCCTTTCCAAACCTGATCACAAAAAAAACGACAAATATTTCGCACGATCATTGTCGGAAAAAATAGATTAGTAGGGGGAGTTCTACTAATGTGTGTGTTTTTGGTTTTTTTAAGTGATGGGGGGAAAAAAACGCATTTTTAAAAATTGTCATCCGCTGCTTTAGCTAAGGTGTTTCGAGGTGTCTCTTGGTTTGCAGTTCCACATTTTTTTTTGGGTGGGGGAGGGAAACATAATGCAAAAAACCTTCAGAAGCAAGACAGGCTTGGATTCGCCTGCTGTTGTCCAAAAGAGGCGACTTTGAATTTTGAATTCCGGTAGCTGTTGTCAAAAAAAATGGCCTTTTTAGTATTTGTTTTTCTGCAAGAGCTTTGCAGTAACGTTGGTTTCGTCGACGTGCATTTGAGAATCCCTTCCCAACCATCTCCAGAGATTTAAAATGGTGGGGCTTTTCAATAAAATAAACAGCATTTCTGGAGGGGGGAAGAAGAAAGAGAGCGGGTTTTTGTTTTTGTTTTTAAATTAAAAAATGGGATTAAAATTTGAGGTGGGACAGAACTCTACTGCTTGTAGTCGTTTGGAGTTTAGTAATTCTTCCATATTGGCCTTCGGAACTCTGCCAAAATTTCCGTGCATTTTTTAACTTTGGTTTTACTCCCTATAATTCTCCATTTTTAATTTTTTTTTTTTTTATTTTGCTTCCTTCTATGCCTCTGCTTGAAAAAATATTGCAAGCTGCAGAATTTCTCACACAAAACAGCCTCGAAAACATTTGGATTTGACCCGGTTAGGTCCGTGCAAAAATTAAAACAAATTGGCGAATGTTGGCGTCATTGCTTTGCTTTTCCTTTAATTTCCCCCCCCTCCCTCTGTGCAAAGATTAGCAAATTGCAATGCTGTTCTTTTAAGTGGCAGTAACTGCTTTGCGCCCCGGGTGAGTTTTTATTTTTATATTGTTTTCTTCGTCTGGCCGAATTTTTTGGGCCTTTTTGCCTTTTCAAGTTGCGAGGCAGCAAGATTGATTGTTAAATGCAAAAGAGCATCTTAGTAAACCTTCTGGTGGGAATTTAAATCAGAACCGCAACTCTTGTGATAAGAGATTATCGTTCTGCCTTTCAGCCGTTTTCTTCCACTCCAGCAAAATGTCAAAACAACAAAACACTAGAATTTATTTATATGTATTTGATGTTGTAGGTGAAAAGAATTAAATACTTCACTGATCTATTTATATAATGTCTGGATTTATTCTGCGCAGGTCAGGCCAAGAGAGAGTCCATAAATCTTTCTAATCAAAACCCGCTTTCAATTCTAAAGCTTTTTAACCTCAGCCGTTTAAATTTTGGCTGAATCCTCCCACTTTATTTTTGTCTGCTGGGACCCCAAACTTGGCGGCACACAATATCGTGATGTTCTTGAAAGAAAACTAAACCCATCTCTTCGTTTCCTTCACTACAAATTCAACAATTTTTGTGTGTGTCCGTGTTACGGGGAAGGACCACGCGTGAACCTCGAGATGCAAGCAAAACGTTTTTCCACCGTATTTCTGGATGCAGCCGCTGTGATTTTTTTTGCGTCCGGCTGACGTATTTGTTGAGAAGAATAGAGGAGCGATTCTGCGCGTGCAATTTTCTCCCGCGTGAAACGCCGAAGGTTAGATTATTGGCGAGGACGGTGTTTGGGTTTTCTTTCTCCCACCGAAAGGAAAGGAATTCGGATCGCTTCCCAAGATTGCGCCTGTCAGAATTTCAGCTCTGCACACGATATTCGGGGGGAAATAGAGAAAAAAAATCAGAATGAAAGAAGAGCAGAAACAAGCTAATAAAGCGCTTCTTTGGATCATTATTATTATTATTTTCTTCCCCAAAGTTGTTTTAAAAGCACCAGGTTTCAGCTGCGGTCGTTGTGTTTTCGTTCAGCTACAGATGCCTGTAAATAGAATTTTAATTCTGCTCCATTTCACCACTTCCTCTCTTGCATTTGGAGGCTGGCCTGATTTTTTTTTCCCCCTCTCCCCTCTGTAAAAACTCCAAAAATTGTTCTTTAAACTGAAAGGTGTGTGAAAGAGAGATAAAAAAAGCTGAACTGAGACACATTTGTAGAGCGTAGTTAAACATAGATTTTTTTTCCCTTCTGCAAAGAAAGGGACCCTCCATATTCCTGGCTCCCGTTTTATTTTTTCAAAAGAGTTATAGATGGAAAAAGACCCCATCAGCTTAAAAAGTTTTCTCGTTAGCCACAAGACCTTTCTTGCATGCCATTTTAATCCTCCCTTACACTCCCTTCCTTTGTGTCCTTTAGTGCGATGCAAAAAAAATTCCTCTTTCCGTGTCACTTCAAAATACGGCAGTCAGGTTTCATTTAATTTAGCCTTCATTCAATTGGAAGCTGAGATTCAAAGCGCTTGGCTTTTAATTTGTCCTGTGGCTTTTTTTAACGAGCATTTTTCGCCAGAGAAGTCGGACCGAAAAATTGTGGGCATCGTAAGCGCTAACACAACACTTGGTCGTCGTCGACACGAGGCTGGACTGCTTTAAAAAGGTCCGTCGAGGACGATCAAAAGAATCTGAATGAAATGTTCGTTTATGGCAAAAAAAAAAAATATCTTCTCTCGTCCTGTATAAATCACATTCTCTCTCTCTTTCTTTTTTTTATTATTATTATTATTTTAAAGATGGTATCGTACCTGTTCATGTTTTAATCTTGCAAAACATGTACAGTAAACTTTTT
>JANHFT010001257.1:42368-56782 GCA_032467955.1 Pseudoxenodon macrops
CCGCTACGGACCCCCGGTTGGGCTGAAGTTCAACGATCTCCGGGAGCTACCCAGAGAACGTCTGCTCGCCTCAGCTAGCCACGCCTTCTCCAGCATTGGTCAACTCTGAAGAAGATTTGTACCCAACATGGTATTTGCCAGGACTCATTGTTTAAGTGCGGTCTTCTGTCTATCCCTCAGTGTAACTGTGGTGCTTTTTGACAAAATATCCATCACATTGCGTCCAAATGTCCATCAAGAGCTTACACCGGCCCAATGTCTGATTTTTTTAACATAGACCACCCTGTCCTTGACTGGCTGGCTGGACTGGATATTAACATTTAATCTACTATAACTCCATGTATTTGCCATACACTAAATAAATAAACTGCTCCAGAACCTGTGTTTTTTTTAACAAAGCAAAACAAGGCAAACATTGATTAGAGGTTCGAAGCATTATTTTGTAATACATGGGAAAAGCCTAGTAGCAAACAACAGATACTGTACCTAGGAATTCAACCACCTAGGAATCAAAATAAATTAAAGTATTAGTACCAGTTTATAAAACCTTAGTAAGATTACACCTGCAATACTGCATCCAGAGTTTTGATCATTATATTACAAAAAAGATGTTGAGGCTTTGGAAAAAGTGTAGATGAATAACTAAGATGATTAAAGGCCTGGAGACCAAAACAAATAAGGAACATTTGTAGGAACTAGGTATGGTTAGTCTAGAACAGGGGTCTGCAACATTAAATACTCAAAGAGCCATTTAGACCCATTTCCCACAGAAAAGAAAACACAGGGGGCCCACAAAACCTGGGTGGGCATGGTGAACCCAACGTCATTCACTTCCATCAGTCACATGACACCCCCCCCCCAGCCATGCCTACCCAGCCACTTATTAGGGCAGAGAACCGGTTGTTAAAACACACCTGGAACCAAAAAACCCTTTTGACATCTCACTCCCTTCCTCTTTTTCTTCCACTATCTCCCCACCTTTCTGTATGTCTCTATGTCTCTGTCCCCCTCTTTCTGTATCTCTCTGTCTCTGCCCTAGCCACTTCTCCATCCCCCGCCATCACCCTTACGTTCTCAGACCAGGTGAGAAGTGATTGGGAGGGGAGAGCAAAGGGCAGGGCTAGCCAATGGTGGGATCACCCAATAGGGAGCCACAGCAGAGGGCCCAAAGAGCCGCAGGCGGCTCCGGAGCCGCAGGTTGCTGACACCCGGTGTAGACCTTTTGAAATGGCTTTCACTGTCACCGAAGTCAAGGATCCCGGCATTTTTGTAAATTAGCCCGTTGGAATTACCTTAATTCAATAATTGTGACCCCATATACCTTCCAATTTTGTCCAACTAAAAGTTACAAACAAACAGACATGAGAGTTTTTGTGGTATATAGAACTTAGATTCATTCAAAGACTGTAATCTAATGACAATATGTGAATCACAAAGCAATCTATGATTTTAGTAAACTTCCATGCTACATAACACCATACTGTGAGGCGGTAGTTGGCACCAGACTGGGCTTTTAAATTCTCAACTTGTTAAGAGCTACCAAACAGGTTATTTCTGTTTTTGCCTTCCTTTAAGTATAGATGTATGCAATAGTCGCAGAAAGGTTCCCACAATTTTACCTTGATGTTAGATTAGTTTAATTATGTTTACGGTATTTTAAAAGTCCAATTTTGTATACTGTAAACTGGTTTGGGTGGCAATCAGAACCACAAACAGCAGTTTTCAACCAGGTAGAAATTAGTCTGAAACAATGTTATTATAACAATTTTCGAATTAGCAGCTAGGTTCTAATAATGAAGAAAGACTAAAGAATTTGAGAATGTCATCTATATGATAAGAAACTAGACAATGGGAGACTGGGGAAAAACCCCACTTATAATTCCTGTTACTAGAGATTCTCTCTATTTTGTATGTAATTCCTCTAGACAGACCGTTTGTTTCTTCATATTTCACACATTCTTCATTAACTTGGAACTGCTCTTTCTTGGCTGCAATCCCCCCCCCATTCAGTTTTCCTAAGAAAAGATTAGTCTATCTTTCTGCTGTTCATTCGATAATTTAAAGTTTTTATGATTTCATCCAACATTTCACTTGTGTAAGAGATAGTTTAGATTGAGCCTTCTCAAACCTTGTGTGTTCTTAACATTGTGTGGTGCTGCTAAATGAACTATTTGAATGGTTTATTTTGGAGGGACTCAGACCAGAAAACAGGAATGACAAATAACACTATTCCTTTTGTGGTCGTAATAGCTTGTACCTGTTCCATTAATTGTGTCTATCACAGTCATGATGCTTTGAATTGTTATTTTTTAATTTGATGATAGGGGTACCATTTTGTGACATTAGGGAGTGCTGAATATATATCAGAATAACCTACTACAGTAGCAGTGGTGATTGTATAGTTAGGTTTGAATTTTTACTGCCTGCTCATTGCTTGACTTGTTTTGGAATGCTTTCTCTATATTGTTTTAAGACAGATAAGTGTTATGCCAGAAAGTTTATTACTTCCTTTCCATTCATGAATGCCAGAATAGCAGTACTCAGTTTTCATACAGTTAACATCTAAAGCTCTGCAGCTGCTATGGCTTGGGAAGCCAAAGTTATCTCATCTTGATAGAGCAACAGCAGTAACAGCAATAAGACCAACATATGTATTATAGATAATGACCAATAAAGAAAGTAACATTTTCAGTGCAATAGCATTAGAATATGGATCCCAGATCTAAATGGCCAATGTCCCGGAATAATTCCATGGTGTTGGGAAGCTCCAAGCCAGGCAGGGAAGAGGGGTCAAGCAGAGAACTAGCCTTGAATCCTTGCATAGTTGCTTTAGTCATACTTTATTGTACATCACTCAGAGTCCCTATTTAAGGGAGATGGGCAGTTCAGAAATGGGAAACAAACAAACAAACAAATGCCTGGCAGACATCGCTCCCTCCCAGTTCCATGAAACTTTATCTCTTCCTAACATAAGGCAAGCAGTCTCAGGTGATTCTTATACTATAGGTACAATATAGTAAAGTAGTCAACTTGAACCTTTCATGTGTGGATACATTACCCATGTATCAGTTGCTTGCACCTGATACATGGGTAATGCTATGAAAAGTCACAAGAGAGTCCAGAAAAAAATATTTTTGGATCATACTTCCTAGCTTCTATCAAGCTGCCTGCCTTCAACCATTTCTGCTACAGAACCATGTCTATACGTAGTAGAGTCAAATAACTACATTATGCAAGAAACTTTGAATTGATTTGCTGATGTACATTTTGAGACTTTACTCAGGAAAGGAGCACTGCCAAAGAGGAAGAGAGGACAAATTAATTGATTGATTTAGTATGTTTCCCTTTAAATAGCTTCCTGTAAACCACAAACATACGGCCCTATCATTAATAAGAATTAATTTATTAATTTGTATTAATTAGCCAATCTCATTCTGGCAGCTTTTATTAGCTAAATAATAGCTAAATTCACCTTTCCAAATAACGTGTCCCTATTTTCCAATTGACTATAAAGCAGGACAATCAGCTGCACTTCCAAATCACTTAAAATGCAGAGACCAAGTTGATTTGGCTGCAAGCAATTTGTCCTTAGGATTTTAATTGCTTGAAATTACTTTGGAAGATATACTGATGAAATGACAACAGAGAGGAACTGTTTCTTCATTGTCATGAAATAAACCACTGTATCTATGTTTGAGTGCTTCTTGTTTTCCAGCATTGATCTAGCCATTTTCTCTAGCATTTCCTTAAGCCAAGCATCTCAGGTATCTGGATTTTGTGTGATTGAATATAATTTATATAAATAATAGTGCGTATCATCTGGCTCATATCTCTACAATCTAAAGAACAACCAGGGTTCTGACAGCATTCCCAGCTTTATTTGATACTGTAGACCATGGATGTCAAACTCGCCAGGTCTCATTGCCGTCACATGACATTTCATGACATTTTCCCCATTCGTGGGACTGGGGTGGGCGTGGCTTACATGTGACACATCTGGCCTGTGGGCCGCCAGTTTGACACCCCTGCGTAGACAGTCCCCCAGAATAATAGAGGATTATCTGAAATTATTTAGTCTGCAAGAACAGACAATTTTAGCAGATCTTTATCATAGTAGATGTATTCAATTTATTTTGATTAAGCTTGTGTAGAAGTCATGTGGAGGAGATGCTTCATAGTATTGAAAATAGAACTTGTATGCTCTAAATTTTTATGAAAATTATGTTAAACATTGCAACTTTCCCTGGTATATTGATATGGTGCCTTCATGAAGAAAAAAAGTGGCTAATATTTTCATACTGAGGAAGCTTCTGAATAGCTGGAAACTCTATTCTCTTCCCAAAATAAATTCTCAGAAAACAGCTCATCTGTTTTAATTAGAAAGAGAGAAAAACGTCTTTGTTAATTCACAATGTTTATACGCTTTTACTTAATCATGAATAAGTACTAGAAATCCAAATAGCTTTACGTTCGTAAAATAATAGACATGCTTTAAAAATCAGTTTAATTAATTAATCTTTCTTTTCTAGAGTATTAGATCAAAAGTAGAGTTAACTGTCTGGGATAGTCCTGATGACATTAATCTGGCTTTCACAGCCACATGTCAAGATGGTTCATCATATCCCCGGGTCAGAAAATGTGGAGATCTTCAGATAGGAGACACGGTGAGTTTGCTGTACCACAATTTGTCAATTTGGGAAAAGTTGGGTATTTACAATCATATTTCCTTTAAAGACGAAGCAGTTGGCCATTGTAATGTTATTTTACAGTAATTCAGTAGTGGTGGTGATGGAGAATCTTGTGTCAGTTGTAATTATTTTGATGGTCTTTTTCTCTTTGACTTTTTGATACATATTTTTTTCTCTGTTGGATGGGGAAATTACTCCTCTGGTGTCTTCTAAAGTTGTCTCAAGATCTCAAGGAATTGTGGGTGGGGGCTACTGGTTCAAGCCAGCCTGGGCACATTGTTTAGCATTGTAATACTATTGCAAATATTTAATAATGAGTATTAAATTATTAGGAGGAATCACCTCTACTCTCTAGTTATAGGGGCTGATTCTGTGCTCTTTTTCTAAATCAGGGAATGGTGTGGTTGGTATTATTTGTAGCAGAATGTGCTGCAAGTGCCCATCTCTGTGTGCTGCCATTTGGCATGGGGAAATAGAGCAGGCTGCTGTCCAGAAAAGCACAGAATCACAAGGGCTCCAAAAGAACAATGAGATTTCCCCTGCCCCCCCCATCTTTTTCAAACAAAACCCATTTTGAGATGCCACAGAAACAGGCTTTTGAATAAACCTGGGGCAGTGCTTCTACCCGCATGCATAAAAGCACTTTCTTTTCATTTGCTAGAACCTGTTCTTTCATTCTATTGGATAAGGACAGGTTATAGCAGTAGATTTTTTTAAAGGCACCCCTTATTTGTAGTCTGAACCAGGGGTCTTTACTTCTCTAGTATTGAGCTAAGTACTATTTAGCTGTCGGTAGAATAATCCATTTGACAATTACAAAACTAAGCAGTTTCTCACTTATAAAAGATCATATGTATTTTTCCTCTATCTCAGTTAATAAAATATTTTAAGAGTCTGAGGAATTTTCTTTAATGCCATCCCAGTCCCATGCATATCTATGCAGAAATAAATTCACTGGTTTGGATTTATAGACAGTGGAATGGCACTGAATATATAGGATCATGTCCTTAATTTTTGTTTTAAAGAACAACATTCTAAATAACTCTTTATAGAATATGAAAAAAAAATTAAATATATTTTTAAGTTCAACACATCCCTTAGCTGGCTTCTATATTCTAGTTTGTGTGTGTATACACACATACACATGTGTATATATGTGTACACACACGAATATAGAAACCAGCATGCTAAGGGATGTGTATAAAAAGATTTACCGTACACTATTAACAAGAATTATGGGTGCTTAAAGGTAAAGGTTTCCCTCGCACATATGTGCTAGTAGTTCCCGACTCTAGGGAGCGGTACTCATCTCCATTACAAAGCCGAAAAGCCAGCACTGTCCAAAGACATCTCCATGATCATGTGGCTTGCATGACTAAACGCCAAAGGTGCATGGAACGCTGTTACCTTCCCACCAAAGGTGGTCCCTATTTTTCTAGTTGCATTTTTACCTGCTTTCGAACTGCTAGGTTGGCAGAAGCTGGGACAAGTAATGGGAGCTGACTCCGTTACGCGGCGCTCGGGATTCGAACCACCAAGCTGCCGACCTTTCTGATCGACAAGCTCAGCATCTTAGCCACTGAGCTACCGCATCCCTTATGGGTGCTTACAATTATGCTAATAATGCCTTTGATACTATCTACACATAAGTAACTTTTCAGGTTTCTGATGCCTTTTCACTCTTACTTCTTACTATTCCTATTTAGGTTTCCTTTGAGATATCAGTAGAGGCTCGGACATGTCCAGCTGACAGCATCTCACACACCTTCACTATCAAACCAGATTGGTTTCGGGACACTGTAGAGGTGACGGTTTCTTACAACTGCACATGTGGATGTACCAAACAGATAGAGCACAACAGCAGTAAATGTAGTGGAAATGGCACCCACGTGTGTGGATTATGTGACTGTAACCCAGGCCATGTAGGAGCCAAGTGTGAATGCGAGGAAGGAGAGAGTGGAGCCATGTACCAAAACATGTGCCGAGAAGCTGAAGGGAAACGTATCTGCAGTGGCCGTGGGGAGTGCTCCTGTCACCGTTGTGTGTGCTACAGAAGTGAATTTGGCAGGATCTATGGGCTCTTTTGTGAGTGTGATGACTTCTCCTGTCCAAGATATAAAGGCATTCTCTGCTCAGGTATGTGTTAGATTATCTCAAGAGCTCATTTGGGTAAGCAGGGGTGAACCTCAGTTATTTTATTTTATTTACTTGCTTGCTTGCTAATGCTGCTGCAATTCAAAATGACTTTGAGCATTTTATACTTCATAGCGTAGCATAGCATGGCATGGCATGGCATGACAACAGGACTAAAATAGATATCATAACAACAACCAACCATAGTAATCACACACAGTTATTAGGATTCACTTGGGGATGTGTCATCCAGTGCAATCCAGCTGTACAAGTCCTTTTCAGAGCCCCTCTAGAATGACACTAGAAAGGGATAGAGATAACCTTATATCCAAGAGTAAGTAGGCTATTCTAGAATATGGGAGTCAGCTATAGAGAAGAGTAATCCTCAAGTTCCATAATGTATTCCTTGTATGATTGGGATCTACAACAAGCCTTCCCCATCAGAACTGTCCAAATGGGCATGACAGTCTCAAAGATGCCTAGATCCTAAGCTATAAAGCTTATGAGATCATCTTGAATTGTATTGGAAGCCTATTTCTCTCAGTTGGAGGTATTATCTCAGTGGAGGTGTTACAAATCAAGGTGATTCCCTTACCTCTTGAGCCACTGCATTTTGGACCATTTCTGAATGGTCTTTAAAGGGGAGTCCCCCCACCCCATACAATTCATTGTACTAATTTAGTTGATTTATTGACCACCACTCAATAAATCTTACGAAAGTTGCTAGTTTGGCATAAGAATAAAAGATGAAGACTTTACATTTCTCTTATCCTTTCTCTTAATAGCTATATTAAATGTAACTATATTAGCTACATATTTAATATAGCTATATTAAATATTCATTTGGGAACCACACAATGGGGGGATTGTTTCCTAAAGTTATAAGTTAATGCATTTTTACATTACTACATTGGTACATACAGTGTATTGTCACCAAGTGGATTCACACTTAAATTTAGTGTTCACTACATTAAATAAGTGTAATATTTTCCAGCTAGAGAGAAAATTATCATTAATCAGGGAGAAATTCGATGGTTTTTTTCTTCCCTGGTAATAATTAATACGTGGTAGGTAATGAGATTAAGAGATAAATGAAAATGAAAGGGGACCCATAAAATAATATAAGGGAGAATGCTGTACACAATCATTTCGCTTGCCCGAGGTTATAATCTTAGATTGGCTTTATATGCAAGAAAGGAATGCAAGCTGCAGATTTTATGAGTTTGCTTTCCTTTGGCAAAGACACTTGTTTGTGTGAAATGCATGGAAATATTGTGCGGAGGATGTTGTGTCTACAGTTCTGGGACATGAAAATTCCCAGAAATGATGGACATGAAAAGGGACAGGTTTGGAAGGGCTTCTATGAATTTGAGTCAGATGTAGTGGCCTGATTCCACCCTGACTGCAGGGCTGTTGAGACTTTATTCAATCTTGCTGACTATCAAGGTCAGAGAACAAAATATTATACAGGAAGGTGGACTTGCACACGGTTTTTATGAACTGTTCAAAAATAGATTTATATCATCAGCTGAGCCTGAGTCATGCTGGACACACAAGATTCCTGTAAAGACGCTGTTCAAAGTTTAAATGAAGAAAAAAAAGATATTGAAAATTACAGCATTGGCTGCGGAGAAAACTGAGAGGAAATGCAAAATTATTTTTGATGACTCAGCTTCCTCTTTTCCTCGCCCTCACTACCCTTATTCAGAAGGCCATATGGAATGATAACCTTTGTTTACAGTGAGAGCTTAGATGTATTTTCAAGAATTCCAGCTGAGGAAGTTGGGAAAGTAGGAGGGAGACGTAGAACAGGAAAGTTCAAACAGTAGCCCTTAAAACATGGGTGTCCAATATTGGCAATGCTAAGACATAGTTGGCTGGGGAATTCTGGGAGTTAAACCCCATAAGTCTTATAGTTGCCAAGATTGGACATCTCTGCTTTAAAGGCTTCATAAATAATTATGTGGTGAGCCTCTTCCTAACAGGTAGAAAAGAAAAAAACTTGTTTCAGTTCCAGAAACCCTAGCATAAGAAACACTTATTCGTATATCTCTGGCAAACCCCTTAAAAAATGACCTGCTGAATGTGAGATAGCCTGTACAGGAATAGACGTTCCTAAGTCACCAAATCCTTGTTTGATAGGAAGGATCACCATTTGTTGGTTTATTGCCAACTTCTTCAATGAAGTTTCTCCAAATTAGTTGGATAAGAGTTGGATTTCACCATACCCAGCCATCATAGGACATCTAGAGAGCTACAGGTTAGGAATCCTTCCTCTTGTTATGTTTCTCCTTTTATTTTTTTAATTTTTTTACAAATGGCAGATGAAGCTGATCAAATCCGCTTAGTTTTAGAAGCATCAAATCTGGCTCTGATTACATTTGGTGGCATTCAAACACAGGAAAACAAGAATTTCTGGAGAAAAATGCAGAGGGTTTGTAAAAGCAATCAGTGACAGCGAAGCAGTAGAATAATTAGACACAATGAAGAGAACATGGTAACGAGTGCATTGTTCTCCACAAAATAATATTAATAATAAAACAATAAAGAAGTTCCCCTCGGTACTCGATGGTAGAAGCTTCTTGTCAGGAGGTTTGGACTGTAAATTACACAGTATTGTTTAAGGGTGGCTTTTTTTCTTTGGGGGAAAATATGTTTTATAGTTTGATGACTTGGCTGTCTGGAAACATTCCCAGAGTGATTCAGTAGAACTTCAAATGCCATGCAAGACAACATGAGATCTTGTGGTTTATAGAAGAAACCAGTTTACATGGGTAGAATAAATCCTCCAACACATGGCATATTCAGTCATGCGAATAAAGTAAGAATATTCATACACTCAGTGGAAAAAGTGAAGATCATTAGTGGAGCAACAAAAATGGGAGAAGCTGAACCATTTTACGCATTGGCTCACCGAGAGGCAGAATGGGAGGCATTCGGGTGGAAAGCAGCCCCCGTGCCATCATTCTTCTCATTTTAGCAACAGGAAGTAGAAGAAACGAGGCTGAGAACTGAAGAAGCTTCTTTGGAAGAGAAGCCAAAAAGCTTTCAAGGAAAAAAACGACGACGACATCAACAACCAAGAAAGTCCAGTTGCCTTTTGGAAAAGCAACTTTGGGACACGCGACGGATGGGAAAAAAGGAACGCTAAGGCCTTTGATTCCCGTTTTCCAGAGAGTAGGACAGGCTGTACCGAATGCAAAATAAAATTGATAAAAATCTCCCTGTTGCGTGATGGCTTATTAATGGAAATTTATTCTGGGTTTTTTGTTGTTATTGAATAAATGAAAACACTTTGTTAATACTCCTTGTTAATCCCCTCTTCTGTTTGCACATCTATTTTATGTCAGTCAGTACAAACAGGGTAGTTAGTGTTTTTGGGTTTTTTTTTGGCACTTTAAGTCAGTCCTTATCTGTGTCACCGTTTCCTATTTCTTTAAAGAGCCAGAGACAACAAATGAGCTAATCAAGGGATTGGTTAACCCTATTTCACAACATTCTGCAACGCAAAGTTGATATGGGACAGATTTTTAAAAAAATAACCGTGTAGCTGCTTCTGGAAAGGTTAATTTAACTACAGGTTATTTTTGGACCAAGCTTAACATCTTTGAAAATGGGGCCCTTCATGTAAAGGGCAGAAGGAAGGGAAAAAGAAAAGGCCTCGAAGGACAGGAAGAAAAGCCGTTACCAAGGCAACGGATAGATAAGAGGGGCTTGGGCCCAGAAAGTATCTTGAGAAAACATTTCAGATAAACATCTCACAGGGAGATAAAAGGCAGGGAAGGGAAATACATTCAGACCTGCAAGATTATGTTACTGCAGCTGTTGCAACCAAAGGAGTTCTAATTTACCTGATATTAGAATATGGAATTATAGGGCTGGAAGCAGAGGTGGGTTCCTAATGGTTCAGTCCGGTTCTACTGAACTGTTAGTAACTTACCAGCCCAGTTCAGTAGAATTATTAACAACCCAAGCCTGCCACACCCCTAGCCGGTTCTTTCGACTGCGCCATCTTGGATTTTGCTTCTGCTCATGCGCAGAAGCTTTTTTAAAGTACTGTGCATGCGCGCGTGTGGCCGCACTGCGCCCCTGAGCGAACCGGCAGTAAGAAGATTTAGAACCCACCTCTGGATGGAAGGGACCTTGGAGGTCTTCTAGTCCAGCCCCCACCTCTCCCCGCTCAAGGCAGGAGACCTTGTACCATCCCATGTCCAGCCTGTTTTTGAAAACCTCCAACGATGGAGGACTCACAGGTTCGTAACTTGAAGGGGTCAACTTATTCTCCAAAGCACCGGAAGGGCAGGACAAGAAACAATGGTTGGAAACTAATCAAGGAGAGAAGCAACCTTGGAATTAAGGAGAAACTTCCTAACCGTGAGGACAATTGACCAGTGGAACAGTTTGCCCACAGACGTTGTGGATGCTCCATCACTGGAGGTTTTTAAGAAGAAACCGGACAGTCACTTGTCTGAAATGTTATAGGATCTCCTGCTTGAGCAGGGGGCTGGACTAGAAGACCTCCAAGGTCTCTTCCGGCTCTGTTCTATTCTTTAAAAAATTCCCAGGAGAGAAGTTACTCCACTTTTTTATCCACAATTATCCACAGAATATTTCTCCTTACTTCTAGGTTGGATGGTGTTGGGTTTCTCAGTCTGGTTTTAAAAATCAATGATCCCCTTTTTTTAAAAACACACCAAAACCAGAAGAGTTTAAGCAGTGTGTAGGTCATAAAGTAGGGGTGAAATCCAGCAGGAACCGGTAGCGGAAATTTTAAGTAGTTTGGAGAACCAGTAGTGGAAATTTTAAGTAGTTCGGAGAACCGGCAATTACCACCCATGGCTGGCCCCAGAGTGGGGAGGGAATGGAGATTCTGCAATATCCTTTCCCCAGGAGTAGGGAGGGAATAGGGATTTTGTAGTATCCTTCCCCTGCCACGCCCACCAAGCCATGTCACAGCCCACAGAACCGGTAGTAAAAAAAATTGGATTTCACCACTGGGAAAAGGGAAGTAGAGGTTGGCTATTCGAGTCCCTGCTCAGTCAATTATTGGGAGAGGATGTCACATAGCATTTTCCTGCTTTAAACTTATTTACAAAACCGCAGCTTCTGCCCCTTAACAGAATAAGATCTGTTTGTTCTCCAGCCTTGGATCTGCAGGATAAAAAGGAGAAATTGTTCTGCATCTACATTCCAGGCAAGTATTTGTTGGTTTTGCCTCACAAGGGAAAGGTTTTGCTCCATTCCCCTAAAGAAATGAATCCTAAAGGGGAAAGAAGATTTGCATTTATTATTCATAAAGCTTCTGAGAGATGAATATTACTTGAGCTGATATAGTCAATATCACTGTTCTTAAGACCTAAATAAGTACTTAGGAACATATAAACGTGGCTCAGGAAGGAACGGATCAAGAGTGAAGCCATTTTTATATTTATATTTCACAATTAAATATTTAGTTATTTATTTGTGAAAGGAGGGGTTAAAACAATGGGGAGCAGGATGCTCTTTTATTACAGACATACTTTTTCCTTTTTAAAATTGCTCTATTAAATCTCATCTTTTGAATTCACTTCAGTGTAAAGCTTATGCACCGGAAATAATATTGGGGTTTAAAAAAAATTCAATAACATTGATAAATTCCAATAACAATTAAAATGTAATAATCATACACACCTTACAATAAACAATACAATGAAAAATAAATTCTTTAAAGTATCAAAGAAAACTTATCCAAAGTAATTAGTCATCGCGTAGTGAACTAATGAACTTAATGATGCACTCCCCAAGTGCTTTCTCAAAGGATTCTCTAAAACCAGGGGTGGGTTCTACTTACCTTGTCTACCAGTTCGGAGTTGTGCCAGAAGTATGCATGTGCGCACTCGTCACTTCTGAGTGGAAACCCTCTGTGCATGTGCAGAAGTCTTTGCGCATGCACAGAGAGTTGTTTTTCAGCTGTGTTTCAGCAGAAGACTGATTTTCGGCCAGAGGACCGGTTCGGGGGCGTGTCCAGCAGCCGTTGCTGTCAGTTCAGCTAGCGGGTGGAAATTCCCGCTACTGGTTCTAGTGAGCCGGTCCGAACTGGCAGGAACCCACCTCTGTCTAACACCAATATAATTATTGCTCAAGTTATGACCAGTCACTTAGTGACTGATTGAAGTTATGATGGATCTAATAAAAATACTTATGATCTGGGTTTGAAGCCACCTTCAGCAACTGCAATTACGCGAGTGAATTTTGGGTGTTCAACACCAGGTCTGCATTTATAGCCATTTGCAGAATCCTGCAATCCTTGACTGTGACTTGCAATGTTATTTGCCAAGGTTAATCTCCTGCTTGAGTTCTCCTTCCTTCTTGGCTGGGCGTTTCCAGACAAAAAATGTCCTTTGCAAACAATGGGTTTGCTTAACAAGCACAGCATTCCCTTAACCACCACGAAAAAAAGGTCATAAAATTGGTCATGGTCATGTGATGACCCTCTTAGTGACCAGCACAATAGAATAAAATAGAATAGAATAGAATAGAAGTCTTTTATTGGCCAAGTGTGATTGGACACACAAGGAATTTGTCTTTGGTGCATGTGCTGTCAGTGTACATAAAAATACAAGATAAATGGTCATTTAGTTTTTTAAAAATGCAGTTGTGGCTAAGTAATTTGTGACAAATGATGTGGCTCTTGGCATCCTTGACCTCTGCAGTCACTTATCCTGAAGAATCACTAAAGCAAAGCTCATTTTATGAAAATTGACATATTATTCTGACCTTTAAGTTTCTGTAGTTCAACTTTTAAGTCAGGTCCTGCATGCATGGAGATACTTTCAGAGACTGGATTCTTATCTGTGAGGGACTCATTGCTGGTGTTTACTATAGCTGTGCAGTTCAGCAATGCTACGTCGCCTCTCCTTTGAAAAGATTACAATTAATTAACAATGTAGAAGAAATAAAAGTACAATCAAAGCTATTTGCATATAAAAGAGGAATAGCAGTACTGATTAACCAGGTAGACAGCAATGGAACATAGCCAAGATCTGCACATTTTAACATGTGACTATTCTCAGAAAATACCACCAGTTTTAATTCCTTTCTCCTTTTAGTCTTTTTCTAGAACACTATACCACCTGTTATGAATAGAAAAATAGCCATCAAATCCAAAACATGCACTTTAATTGTCCTAAAATGTATTAAGAATATGGAGGCCCTCAAAAGAGAAAGTACTTTTAAAATGAAAACTGAATTGAAACAAGCAAATCAATATGTTAATGTTTATAAATGAGAAGGGTTAAGAAGATACGCAGAGCATGACTCCTGGAATTCTTTCCAATACCCTTACCTGCAGAGATTATAAGAAGCTCTGTTTTCTTCTGGAAAGCAAAGTACCAGTTTGTGTATGCCTCTACTTTTCTGACATTTTACATCTGCATTTGGACACTGAGCAACTGTCTTATGCAGTCACGTTATCACCATTTCAGCTTCCAACATACAAAATCAACAGGGAAGACTTTAGGAGGTTGCAAATTATTGATTGTACCGTGTTTCCCCGAAAATACGACCTGTCCCGATAATAAGCCGAATTGGGCTTTTCGGCACATGGGCTAAAAT
>JANHFT010001257.1:65237-77683 GCA_032467955.1 Pseudoxenodon macrops
AGTTTCTGTCTTTTGATCCCCCAGTCACATGACTACATAGCCACACCCACCCAGTCACATGACCACACCAAGCCACGCACACAGAACCGGTAGGAATTTTTTTTAGATTTCACCACTGCTTTGAGGGGATTGGAGCAATCTATTCTAGAGGAGCCAGCAGGCTTGTTTTCTTTACAAAGAAGAAGAAAATACTCTTAATACAATGATCACCAGTTCTTTGGCCTTCTCAGTGTATAAGGATTTCTGCAATCCTGATGCAGTATTGGCATGCTCATGTGTTCCAGATCTGACATGGCACAGTCAGGCTCATCGCACAATGCGTGCAAATCTAAGAATCACTTATTATATTCATGTTTAAACATCAGGTTATCTGGAGGCATGGATAATAATTCTGTGAGCAAGTTGTAATTGAACACAGAAATGGGTGAAACAACTTTTCACTATTTCTTCTTGGTTAAACCTATATAACCAAGGGCCCCTTTGTTTCTGTTTTTGTATTTTTCCATTGTATTGTTTTTGCTGGAGATGGAAAATAATGAAGTGGAAGAGTGTGTAGGTGTAGATGCGAGGGAGGAAACTGAGAAAAACGTGGGTTTCTTTTTCCACTTAATGCTTTTTTTAAATCGTTCTCCCGTATGCTTATTCTGGAGCCTTTGAATTCAGTCCAGAGATAAGGAAAGAAGAGGGCAAATACACAGATAGTCTTGTGCTCCTTTATAACAGTTTAAATGGGTTGTTAACACAAGTACAGCAACATTTGAAATCAATGATCCTTTAATATGACATGAAGTGGAATGAAAAAGATGGGTTTATATGCTGGATTGAGATAGAAGCACGCCTTGTTGAATTCAATTGACATGGTGAAATGAGAAGAGGAATGTCCTCCTTGCCTCCAGATAACCTGATTTTTAAACATGAATATAATAAGTAATTATTAAATAGCACTTCTATTGTGAAGCATTGCAATTAAGGCTAAAAGAGAAAGGGAGAAATAGAGATTGCAGAATACTTTTAACATTTGTGACCAAATATTTGAGAACATTGATTATTTGTCCTTGCAGGAAAAAACTGATTAACCCTACTTCAGGAAGTCTTATTGCTGAATCTTTGCCAGGGTTAGGGTTATATCCGTGTTTCATCTGAAGAATAGAAACGGCACCATTCAAGGCCTTCCAAGTTTTTTTTTCTTACCTTCAAAGTTTTAAGAAAAGTTAAATTTTGTTTTTAAAATTATTGTTTTGTGTTTGAATTCCACCTACCTGATTACACAAAAGCATTTAAAACACCAGGCTAGACAAAGATCAATTTTCATAAAGATTATTTAGGCCTTCAACAGCACTTCAGTGTACCGTTTAAAAAAGTCTGACCATCTTTCTATGAATTAAATTCTACAGGTAGTCCTTGACTTACAACAGTTCATTTAGTGACAGTTACAAGAGCACTGAAAAAAGTGACTTATGGCCGTTTTTCACAACCATTGCAGCATCCCTGAGGACTGTGAAGTTTCCGAAAGATGCCCTAATTAATTCATGAGCCACGAGCCGAAGTTCAAAAGAAATCCAGTCATTTGCAGTCAGCTTTGGAAGTTGACAGGGTCATGTGATCAAGATTTGGATGCTTGACAATTGGCTCACATTTATGAAGGTCCCAGGGTCACGTGATCCCATTTTGCGACCTTCTAACAAGCAAAGTCAATGGGGAAACCTGATTCACTTAACAGTGCTACCATCTTAATAACTGCAGTGATTCACTTAACAGGTGTTTCAAGAAAGGTCATAAGTCCTTTAACTTAACAAATGTCTCACTTAGCAACAGAAATGCTGGACTCAAATGTGGTCGTAAGTCGAGGGCTACCTATAGTATTTTGAGCCAAAGTTTTGACTTTTCCTCAGAAGTTGCCTTGTGTTCTCATTCTTGATTTCCTACCTGGCTATAGATATTAATTTTACTTTTAAAAGTACTAATAATGAAAGCAACATTTCCTTATTACAATCTTAATGTTTTAGGAGTATATTGAGAATATATCATATCTCAAATGATTTATTATCTATCCATATTACATTTTTTTTAAACAAAAGGGTGACTGTACATATGTATTAGGGTTCACTTTATAACACTCATGTGTTGTTAATGTTCTACAGTCATTCATATATGTTACATAGTTGGATGACTAATTACGGTAGTATCTTTTAGGCCAATTAGCAAACTGTTCTATGGAGTGAAGTGAGAAAATTAAATCTGTAATTAATGTATATAAACAGAATGGGATACTTTTGTAGTTGTTGCTCTGTGCAAAATGTAAGAAAAATATTTTTAGTTGGCCAAGTTTTTTTCTGATCGTTTAATCAAAATTTAAATGAAGATGCCAAGAGAATGTGCCCGTGTGAACAAATTGCAGAAGAAGAAACCGGAGAATGAAGCTTTCCGTCTTTGTGCCAAATCTCTTAGTTTGAATTGTACATTTGATATTGTTGGGACCTAGCCAGAGTTGGAGGAGATGAAGGGAGTGGGCCTTTTTGTGGTGCTTTGTGCATTTTAATAAGCATGAGTGCATAAAAGGGGCACAGGAGGCCAAGACAATATCCTGCCAAGCTCTTGAAGGACAACAAGACAGGATAATATATTTCCAGTTTCTGTTTGCTCTTTATTGGCGTTCACGGTAGCAGACTGCCGGCATCAATGCTGAGAATTTGGATGTCTGATTTAGGCAGGGTGTAATTTTGATAAATGCAAGACTTTTCCCCCTAAGATTTCCCTAATTTCTAAACTCTCCCCCCGCCCCCCCCCCGATATTCTCTAAGCTTTTTGTCCTTGGCTGTTTCTGTGTCCTCCACTTTTTTCCACACTGTAATTTTTTGTAATTGTGCTTGCAGCATCCTTATTAGAAAGATGATCCATCCAACCATCTTATGTTCAGCTCCCCATTAGCTGCTCCTCCATTACATAGTGCCAAAATTAGTGGTGGGTTGCTGCCGGATCGGACCGGTTCTCTAGAACCAGTAGCGGAAATTGGCCCCCACACGCCGAACCGGTAGCGTCGGTTGACTAGCCACGCCCCTGAACTAGTCCTCCGGCTGGAAATCGGTCATCTGGGGTGAAATTACCTTGTAAAGAACCTTCTGCACATGCTCAAAGTCTCCTGCACATGCGCAGAGGGTTTTTACCCAAATGCGACAGGGGCGCACACGCATGAAGCAAGCGCACACATGCAAAATGTGCACTTCCCACACGACCCCGAACCGATAGGGAAGGTAAGAGGAACACACCCCTGGCCAGAATGAGAAAAACTTACAAAAGAATGTAACCTTTTACGTTTGTTGAGAATAGTATAGGGTCTCGTGCTTGGACTAGCAGATCTCCAAGGTTCCTTCCAACTTTGTTATTCTGCATTCTGTAATATAAATAATTGCCTATTTCTCTATCTGCTTAGCCCTTTCTAAATTAGAGCAATTCGAAATTACTTGTTGGGATTTCTTTGATACCTACCAGCCATCAATAAAGCATAAAGCTCATCTATCAAAGGGCTTCTGGAAATACCGTGTGGGTGTATAACTTTTAACAACCTGAACTTCTTTTTCTTTTATGTAATAAAATAAATGCTTGCTTTTAAGCAAATGATGAGGTGGTCTCTTTGTAGTTGAACAGCTGGAAATAACTAATGTTTTGTTGGAATAGAATTATTTTTGTAATGATGTTGGAAAGTGAATGAAATATCCACCAAACATTATTTAGTAAATATGATCCAAAATCAAAATAGCAGTTTTGGGAACAGCTTGGTCTATCGTTAATAATAGGGCTGCACGCACTTAAATGTTTAGAGAGAACTGTTTTGTATTTGGTGTGAGGGTGACACTTATCTGGTGTTCATTAAAACAGCCTGCTCTTTTCCAGCTTTCTATGTGAATCTGGCAAAAAGAAGTCATTATTACATATGAACCAGATCTGCTAATTAAAGTTAATTTAGCTCTTAAAGCAATGCACCTTTTTTTTCATATTTGCAGAGTAATGAGAAAAAAAATGGGATTGGGGATGCTTTAATTAAGAGTAGACATTTTTGAACGTTGCTGTATTACAGAACTAAATTGCATGCTAACTGATTCTCAATTTGAAAACATAACCTTCATTTAATATTTGGGGGAGGGGAGTCTACAATGTGCTTTATATCCCGTTTCAACCAGGGATGGGTTCCGGATCCTGCTACTTCCGTTTTGCTCAGGGGTGCGCGCCGCGCGCATGCGCAGTACTAAAAAAAATGCTGCGCATGCACAGAAGCAAAAAACAAGATGTGCCGCCGAGAGAACTGACTCGGGGGCGTGGTAAGCCTGGGTTGCTACCGGTTCCAGTGACCCAGGCCGCCAAGTTACTAACAATTCTGTAGAACCGGTCCGAACTGATAGGAACCCACCTCTGGTTCCAACTGAATAATGCTAAAATAATTTTGAGCGCTTTAAAGCATCTTATAAACACAAAAGGCCTATTGATTCATATAGAATATCAAGCAACATTACCTAGGTTGGGAAATTTCTGCCTTTCTTGAATTCTAAAAGTTGTTCATATTAGTAACATATCATAAGATAATAGGAGCTTTTGCCAGTATGGACTTTCCCAGATATGCTGGATTATAAATGTCATTTTCATACCCTGATTAACTATTTGGCCAGTCTCATGAAGACCTACAGTTTCTGTATCTTTTCCAGATAATTGATCTGGAAAACAAGAGCAGCGTACACTAGTGGGTTAACATTAACATGACATAACACATGAGTCCCACACAGACTGTCTAAACTGGCCATCTGTTTCCTATTGTATGTCTTACAGTGTCTACTATGACAATAAATAGGGCAGGCAAAAGCTAACAGTTGTTCTCTAGCATTGGGTAGCCAGTGGTACCGTTGAATTAGTTTCATAGAGTCATCATATAGTAGTACTGGTAGACTCCAATCTCAAAAGTCAAATCTTCTTTTTTAAGTGGAGAGTTTAATAGATAGATACGGACTTGCACCTTTCAAGATTTTAAAGTTGCTCCCATATCATAAATAGCCATTAGCTTTCTAGTCTGTATCATTATTTATTTATAATGTATTTGGATGGTGCTATCATTTACTTGTCGGTTTACTGTGTTCCTGACAGAAATATCTTACAATTTAAAATTAGTTTAAGGCAGCAAAAAAGAGAAGGGGTAGCAATTCAGATCAGAAAGTATATCTGAAATGGAAATCCAATTATCAGCAGAATATTCTTCTCTATTACTTATTTCAGCCTGCAACCTTTCCACTGTAAGAGTCCCTTTGATTTTTCACTTCTTAAAGATTGCAGTATTCATTCAGTTAGATATGGAGATGGAGATGTATGTATGTATGTACATACGTATATACAGTATATATATATGTATGTACCGGTATATGTGTGTGCGTGTGTGTTTATGTGCATGTGCATTAACATGGGCATGTGGTTCACCATAAAGCAATTAGTTTAGCTTTTAACACAAAGTTTAAGTATATGGTTTAAAATATTAAGCTTCAAAATGAAGTAATTATGTGTGTGGCTAGAATGATAAAAACGATTTTATGCGGACACTTTTGAAATAATCCCTAGAACCTGTAGTAGTGCTATAGTGAGATAATGGCCAGACACATTGTGCATACACTGATGTCTTTCCTTGTTTTCTGTTTTGGACATGAGGTATTTTTTCAATCTAGCTTAATATATACTTCTTTCAATGGCATTGAGCACCAATAACTGTTTGGAGATTGCCTCGTTGCCTGGAGATCACCTCATTTCTAAGGATTTCTACATTCATCTAAGCATAGAAACAAACAGGAGGCCAGCATGCCTCAAATCATCCTTCTCCAACTTCATCTTTCGACATAAGAATTCCTTTGTGTGCCTCATGAGCATTCCTTGGGCAAGTCAAGGGATGCACTATGCAGTCTGAATGGCCTGCTTGCTAAATGTGCCCATTGTATATAGCGCTAAGGCAAGTGAGAGGCTGGTAGTTGGTCCTGGGAAGGAAGTATCAACAGATTGCCTTCTGGCATGCTTCCAGGTTCTTGCTGTACCCACCTGTTTTTACTGGGCTGAAATCTATGTAAGCTGCCAGTCACTTGTGTGAGATGGTGATGATACAAATAAATACATTTAATTAATAGGAAATCATATATACACACACACACGATAAATTTAGAAATTAGACTGCATTAAAGAAAGCCAGGGAGCCTGTTTGGCTTAGTGGTGAAGGCACGAGGCTAGAAAGTGGGAAACGGTGAATTCTAGTCCTACTTTAGGCATGAAGTCAGCTGGGTCACTCTCTCTCAACCCTACAAAGAAGGCAAAGGCAAATTACTTTGGAAATCTTGCCAGGAAAACTGCAGGAACATGTCCAGGAGTCAAAACTGGCAATACCCCACACCAAAAAGACCAAGGTTGGTGTGCAACCTTAGGAAGGCAGGTAATAGCTACAATAGGTTTATATGGGAGAAACAGAATGCAAGACTTGGACTTGTTATTTTTGCCTAAAACTCCTGATAAAAATTGTTTTGAGAATAAAGTACAGTATAAGTATTTTATAACAATTTTTTTGTCTTAGGGAGAGGTTAGGAAAAAATTAATTCAATTAAATATTTTATATTTTCTATGGTTCCTTTTAGATGGAACCTTACTGGTTTACCATTTAGAGTTGACTGCAGCTCTTTCTGCAAATATTAAGGGAAGGGAATTGATGACCTTTACTCTGCAAACATGTTCCGTCACATCAAGTAGTTTGACAAGAACTATTTGGCCGCATCATTTTAAAGACTCTGTTACTTCCAAGTGCCCTAGATATCAAGCTACAGCCTTCAACGCATGGCTTGTATTACAAAGCTCTAGGAAGTAATTCCTCTGGGCATAAATTGTTGCAAAATATTGTTAGTGGCAATCCTGCAAGTTTTGCAGTAGCTATTTACTTTCTGTTCTTTTTTTGGCAGAAAGCAAAATTTCTTTCCAACCGACAAAATGATACTAGAGATGGAAATATTTAGCATGAAGTACAGTATTTGTTAGTGCAAGACAGAAGGCAACATACGAGAGACATTGGTAGTGCTCTGATTTGACTATAAACAGACTCTGGCAGCATCAGAAAATAATCCAGAACTGAAAAGAAAACATCTGGGTTTTTTTTTTCTGTTAAGACCAGAACAACTAAGAAACGTATGTTGTGTTTTGATATTGCCCTTAACCCTTTTATAATTCCTTGTTCTTGCAAAAGTAGAGCTTAAGCTTTCCATATGAGCTTTACATGTAAGATGTTAACCATTTGAAAAAGTGTCTCCCTTTTTCACCAAAACATGCTTTTCCTTGGGATATTGGAAAAGGCAGCCCTAATATCAATCCCAGCCTAGGATGTCAATGAGATTTCTCCAATGACCCATATGAAACTAGATTTGGATTTGAATCAGTAAGACTAAAAACAGCTCGGCCTAAATATTCATTGGACGGCCTTGAGCAATTTATGTTCTCCCAGCTTAAATGGAACATTTGTAGACATCTGTCTACACACCAGTCCTGAAAGAAAAGGTTTACATTGGGTAGATAAAATAACTGCAAAAGCCTTTTCCTCAGGGCGGAAAACATGATGAGTTGGCCCATTGTCTTCTTCCAAAGGTTTATGTTGGGTAAGTTCTTTTACACCACTGTTCTAGGCCCATAATTTTGGAGTATATCCACACTGAATTCAGTGGGAGTTCTGGGTAGATTTAGATAGAATTGTATTATTTGAAACAGAAGACCGTTGAACTGTAGATTTTCTTTCTACAGTCTACAACCGCATTCTGATTATTCAAGTAATGTCTTGGTTTGGAAACAGAAAAACTACCATCAACTTTTTAATGCATTGGAGATAATACATATGTTTTAAAAATACTCTACCTGGATCCTTCTGGGGACCTGTTATTTTCTTGTTTCTGAGGGAAAGATTTAATAAAATAATTGACCATCTGCAACCTGAAGTACTAGTGGTAATAGTGGAGAAACAGGTGTGTCTCTCATGAAATGTAGATACCAACCATGTATTTTTTTTCTTTAGTTCCTTCAGTTTGTTTTCATGCTCAGTTTTGTGCTTAGGCATCTCTGTTTCTAATCCAGTTAATGCCTTCTGCTGCCACCACTATTTTTCTTTTCTTTGAGTCAGTCTTGCCTCCTAGTAACCAACTGGATAACTCTATGCAGTTTTCTTTTCTCTGTTCTAGGACTGAGAGAGAGAAAGAAACGGGTCCAAAGTCAACCAGTTAGTTTGACTTTGGGCCTATGACGCAACAAACTCCTGGTTTTTAGTCACGTGCCTTGACTACTAAACCAAACTGGTTACTACATGAATTTATAAAGTATATTATGGCTTTTTTTTATTTCATAAGATAATGATCTTAGAAGAAAGTATAGATAATGTAGTAAAGTGTGCCCAAAACCACCAAATAATTCCCTAACAATTAAATGAATTTTAACAAATGCAAATACAAGATCATTGGATGAGGGGTTATGTTGATGATTGAATATGTCTCTTTCTGTTTCTGAACTCCAGATTTTAAGAGAGCATCTGGAACTATGGCCCATTGCACAGGCAATGCAAATTATTGATTTTCCTTTGTGTAACTTGTATTTAGGTCATGGAGAATGCCACTGTGGGGAATGTAAGTGCCACAACGGCTATATTGGGGACAACTGCAACTGCTCAACGGACACAGGCCGATGTCTTTCTAACAGTGGCCAAATGTGCAGTGGCCGAGGCAACTGTATCTGTGGGAAATGCCACTGCACTGAACCTGGAGCTTTTGGGGAGAGTTGTGAGAAGTGTCCCACCTGCCCAGGTGTCTGCAGTACTAAAAGGTATGTGCCAATATCTAGATTCAAAATAATTCAAAGAGCAACAACATGACATGGTTTTCTTTCGGTATCTTGCCTGAATTACTGTCCTTCCAATCCTGAACACTGGTAATCCTCAACTTGCAACTATTCATTTAGGGACCGTTTGAAGTTACAAAGGTACTGAAAAAAGTGACTTACGGCTATTTTCACACTTACGACCATTGTAGCATCCCCATGGTCATGTGATTAAAATTCAGATGCTTGGCACCTGGCTCATATTTATGACAATTACAGTGTCCAGGGGTCATGTGATCACCTTTTGCGACCTTCTGACAAGCAAAGTCAATGGGGAAGCCAGATTCACTTAACAACCGTGTTACTCACTCAACAAGTGCAGCGATTCACTGAACAACTGTGGCAGGATAGGTTGTAAAATGGGCCAAAACTCACTTAACAAATATTTTACTTAGCAACGGAAATCTTGGGCTCAATTGTGGCCTTAAGTCGTAAGTAAGCCGTAACAGGGGTGGGTTCTACTTACCTTCCCTACCGGTTCGGAGCCACACCAGAAGTGTGCATGCACGTGCCCTCATCACTTCTGGATAAAAACCCTCTGTGCATGTGCGGAAGGAATTGCGCATGCTCAGAATGCTTTGTGCATGTGCAGAACGCTTTGCGCATGCGCAGAATGCTTTCCACATGCGTAGAGGGTTGTTTTTCGGCCAATGTTCGGCCGGAGGACCAATTTTTGGCTGGAGGATCGGTTCGGAGGCATGTCCAGCCAGCCGTCACTGCCGGTTTGACGAGCCAGTGAAAATTCCCGCTATCAGTCCTAGCGAACCAGTCCGAACCGGTAGGAACCCACCTCTTAGCCTTGTACTTCTGTAAGTAAAAAAAGGTGGTTAGTATCAAAGCTTGACAGAGGTTACTGTAAAGGAGATCATTTCTGAAGGGCTCCGTAGCGTGAAAGTTGGGGCTTGGCTTTTCAATTAAAAAAACTCTTTTAACAATAGAACATGGAATAGAACTTTCCCCGGGGCTCATGTGTTAGTGATTTGCTTATCTTCTCTCATTCTGCTCCAATAGTTCAAGATCCACGTAATGGAATCTGATTGACTAACCTTGCTTCAGATCTGTGACCCTTTATCCAAGTTGGAAACAGCATAGGGTTCATACATTGAAGCTTGTCAGAAATCCCAGTTTGTTTAGCCCTGGATAGCTGAGAAAACCAAGTGATGTATGAAGATATGATAAGTCACTGGTATACTATGTTCTGTTTTGTTTAATGCAACCCCCATCCTGCATTTCTATCCTTAGTTCCAATTTTATTCAGCCTCAAATTATTTAAGGGAGGGGAAAAAAAACCTCGTTTGGGACTATTCCAAGGAATTGTTCCCTAAAGCCAGTCCTCTCTTCAATGATTTCTCTTTGAAGTGCCTTTATCCTTTTTATGAATATTCTTATAGGGAGGCTAACCAAGCTGAAATCACTTCCTGGAAAGATTTAACAGTCAAACGATACATAATTTATGTAGATTAAATAGGGATTAAAACATCAAAACAGCTTTGTTTGAGATAATATTGTGGTACACATTATATTATATGTTAAGAATGTCCTTGACCCACACATCAGCAGCTGGCCTGTTTTATCCGATGGAAGATGTTCAAAAGAACACAAATGTTACAATCTGGTGGGTCTTCTGTGGAAGTATAGTCCTGCCACAAAGCTTAATCCAAATTTGAACTGATTCTAGAGCAGCTGTAGGGAACTATGGCCCTTTTATGACTTGTGGATTTCAAATCCCAAAATTCCTGATTTGCTGACTCAGGAATTCTGGGAGTTGAAGTCCACAAGTCATAAAAGGACTATAGTTTCCCATCCCTGTTCTAGAGCAATAGTTTGTATTATGACAGGGCCACTGTCGCTCTAAAGAAGGGAGTAGTTCAGAGTCCTGGTGCTACAGTTAGAATATCAAGATTCGTTTCTCCTTTTACAGCCATCATGTGTTAGATTAGGACTCTGTATACTTGGCAGCTTCAATGTAGACTTCAATCCTCAGAATTCCCCAGCCAGCATGGATGACTGAGGAATTCTGGGAGTTGAAGTCCACAAGTCTTAAAATTGCCAAGTTGGAGACCCATGTGTTAAGCTGTTGAACTCAAGGGAATATTCACCTGAATTTGTAATATTGATACAATTGTAATAAAAATCTATTTTGGATTGGAATGTTTGAAGCTCATGCTTCTCTTTGCGTGTTGTAACAGCCACAGGGGTAAATTAATCTGCAAATGCACTAATATGTAGTCTATACCAAAAGAGATTTTATTTTCCAAAGAATCATGTTTTAAATGTGATTTGAAGATATATTTTTCAACGGTTCTTCCTTCCCAGAGACTGCATTGAGTGTATCCTGTTCAACTCAGGAAGGTTGGCTGATAACCAAACCTGCCAAAAACACTGCCGGGATGAAATCATAACACGAGTAGACTTTCTCAGTAAGTACCACCAAAGTGAAAACAACGGAAACGTTGCACATATAAAATGTGTGAATCATAGGTGCATTTCTGACAGGGAGAACACTTGAGCAAAGCTGCCATAATTTGTTTTCGATGCCGTAAGTTCTTGGCTCATTTGAGTGGGATTTCTTTGAGCCTTTTGTACTGTTCAGTAACTGGAGGGAACTTTCTGAAGTATTTGGAGTGCTTTGCGTGACAATAACAGAAGTAAACACTGCATGTATTATTTGTTTATTAAATACAAAACAAACAAGGAATAAGGCACACAAATCATTAAAAAGCCCTTAAACCAGGAAACGTGCCCCATTGCACACCTGGAGCATAACATCTAGCACCCTGCAGAAGCCAGTAGGACCCTGCAGAAGGCCATAAGGCTGGGCCCAGCCTAATCTCTGGAGGGATTATGTTCCAGAAGGTGGATACCATGGCAGAAGGGACTCTTATAGGGCCTGGCCAACTAACACTCCTTGGCTGACGGTATCCTCTTGCCAGATCACATAGGACAGGTGGGAGAGCCAGAAAGAGGCTGTTGTCTCTTATGTTTGCACCTAATTGAATATTGGACTGCAGAATGTTGAGAGACCTTTGTTTGCTATAGACCAGTGACGGTGATCCTTTTCGGCACCAAGTGCCCAACCGTGCACCCTGGAGCACCGGAAACTGAAGACCAGGTGACTGGTGCGTGCCGGCCACCTGGTCTTTGGATTTCTGGTGCTCCCGTGTGCGCGCTGGAAACCCAAAGACCAGGTGGCCGGTGCACATGCCCATAGACAGGGCTCTGCATGCCACCTCTGGCATACATGCCATAGTTCGCCATCACGGCTATAGACTGTCAAAGCAGAGTGTTCTGCACTGAGTGGCCCTTGGTGTTCATTTATGTTCCACTGCCTCAATCCAGCACCTTTCTGGTTTGTTTAGGTGATATATAGGTGATATATACCCTAACCCCTCGCATCCTGGACATAGATTGTTTCAACTCCTACCCTCAAAACGATGCTATAGAGCACTGCAAATGAAGACAACTAGACACAAGAACAGTTTTTTCCTGAATGCCATCACTCTGCTAAACAAATAATTCCCTCACCACTGTCA
>JANHFT010001257.1:92163-104326 GCA_032467955.1 Pseudoxenodon macrops
CCCCACCCCATTGGGCCATTTTTCACCTTCCAGAGACTTCAGCAGGCTTCTCTGAAGCCTCTGGAGAGTGAAAAAACGGCCCAACGGGACTTCCGGTTTGCCTGTCATGCCATTTTACACCCTTCGGAGGCTTCAAGGAAGCTTCCTGAGGCTTTAGGGAAGTTTCCTGAAGCCTCTGGAGGACAAAAAACGCCCCTACGAGCAACCCGGAAGTCCGTTCCCGAACTTCCGGTTGGGCCGTTTTTCACCCTCTGGAGGTTTCCCTGAAAACTCCTGAAGCCTCTGTAGGGTGAAAAACAGCCGAAAATCAAGGCCCAAAATCAGCTGGCCACCACGCGCAAGCACACTGGAGCTGACAAGGCAACACCTCATATGCCTTCAGAAATGACTCCGCGTGCCACCTAGGTTCACCATCACCGCTGTAGAACAATGGCTTCAAGACCAATCTGGCACCAGCTTTTGAACTAATTCCTACAAGAAAAAAAAATAGGGCCCATTGCTTGAGCTGGGGTGGGATGGTGGACTAGAAGACCTCCAAGAACCCTTCCAACTTTGCTATCCTGTATTCTAAAAAAAGAAGCTACCCATTACTGTTACGTTGAGTCCAAATGTAAGGAAGGAGTTTCAAAGGCTACCACCGTGATGATTCTGAAAGTTGCTGAGAGGTGCAGAGAACAGGCTGGAAGAACATTCACATTTCTATCCAGTACAGGTCCTCCGTTAAGAGGACCACAGAAGCATTTTTTTTTGTTACGAAGTCTGAAGTAGAATTTGGTGGGAGGTAAGCGGTGTCATCCAAAAATTGTGATGTCCCTATCTTTCATCCTAAAATCTCAATAAATCATGTCCCATTGGAACGGTTTTAAGATGAAGTAACAGCTATGATGCACTTCTGGGAGCAAGAAATGCAAGAGAATAGTATTTTCCTAGAAGCCAGAGCAGCCCAATATCGTGGATGGAAATAGTATGCAAGCCTCTTACTTTAAATACAGGTAGTCCTCGGCTTACAACTATTCATTTAGCGACCATTTAAAAGTACAGCACTGAAAAAGAGACCTGTGACTAGTGGTTTTCACACATCTGTTGCAGCATTCCCATATTTATGATGGTTGCCATGTCCTTGGGTCATAGGATCTACCTTTTGTGGCCTTCTGACAAGCAAAGGCAAGCAAAATTCACGTAACCAAGTTATTATTAACAACTACAGCGATTCACTTAACAATTGTGGCAAGGAGAGGTCATAAAATGGGGCAAAAGTCAACAACTGTTTTGCTCAGCCATGGAAATTTTGGGCTCCATTTTAGTCATAAGTCAAGGATCACCTAGACTCCGGAATGACATTTTATGCTGCCATCCTGGAAAGCACACTGTGAATACCTCAAGGACACCGTGCCTAAATCCTTGAGATTCTTTTGAGGGAGTTTATTATATCTGTAGCTCTTAAAACGTTTTGAAGTCCAAATCCTGACCCTGATTTGATATACAGCACAGGTCAAAAGACATTCCTTAAAAGATCACATCAACTAATTCTCGGGCCACACTCTCACTTTATAAAAACATCAATACAGAGAAAGAGGATTGAATATTGAATTTGAAAGTGAACGTTATATATTAATTACCCAAAATTGCCTTCTTTTGGTTGGCTATGATCAGGTCAAAAGGATTATTTATCAAAGGCTGGAGATGACAAAACTTTGAACTATAATTGGCTTCTTAATACAGAGCCCTGCAAGTGCTCATTATTAGGAATTTGTGGAAACCTGCGAATTATCTGAACACATTAATTTCTCAGTTGAATGGTGCGGTGGCCTAGAGGTGGAGCTCTCGTCTCACAATCAGGAGGCTGTGAATTTGATCCTAGGTAGCTGCGGAGATTTCTCTCTCTGGGTACAATGAGAATATATCTGCTGCGAATTCGGCATTGGCAACAGGAAGGGCATCCAGCCAGTAAACACTCAGCTACATTCAATTGCCTGGACTCTACCCCGATGCAAGGGATTACGGAGTCATTAAAAGACAAAAAAATTAATTTCTGTTTGGGGAATTCCTCCCCCCCCCAAAAAAACCCTGGCATGTCTTAATTCTCAGCCCTTTTAAGTAAGATACTGTATAATAAAATATCTGTACCTGAGCATATAGGCCTCTGTGATACCAGGAATCCTGGTATTTTTGATATCTAGCATATCACATTTTTTAGAGACTGTCATAAATTTTAACAATCTTCCAGCAATTCTTGGGGAGAAGACATGCAAAATAAACATCTTACGATATCAAGATACAACCAGCAAGAAAAACACAGCAACAGTTGACTTTATTGAACTAAAGTCAATAAAGTTCTATTTTTATTTTATTGGTTACTACCAGGCACTTTCTGGGGCAGACTGTGACACATCCATCTTGTTTTTTCTGCTGTTATTTTGAATAATTCCCTGCTCTTTGAAAGCACTTTAAATAAATAAGTTTGTAATAATGTAGAATCTCAGATTAAATAGAAGTCTTAAGGTGGTAGAAACGTCCAACACACATTTATGAAAAAAATACTATTTTATTCACATACTTTGCAAATTATGTGAGTTTAAAATATGGTTAAATCAGAATAACATTATAGGCAGCCTTTTATACATCAGAATCAACTTTCTTCTCATTTGAAATATATAAGGACTCTTGTAGAAGAATTTGATGACTCAACTGAATAAGGAAAAAAACCCTGTGGCTGGTATAACACCTTGAGAATTGTGGACCATTTCAGAACAAGAAACATCACATCTGTACTAATATCTCATTTATGCTGCAAATCTTTCATAAGACCCCTAACATTCATAAATGCAATGTTTTATGTAAGATAATGTACATATTATTCTACTATTCCCATACAAAACTACTGATGTATTCGTATGTTCATATTTAAAATTAATACCTTAAAAGATGTCCATACATCTCACATTCCAGATAATTATCAATAGGAGGAATACATTTTCTGCATCTAGCATGAGGAAGTTATCTCTACATTAGCAAAGCATTTGCTAAAACATTAAGTGTCTTACTTATACTAAACAGGTAGCTCTTTCGTCAGCATAAGACTTTCAAGCATATTCCAGATGTGACTGAAATGCCCACCCTCTAGGGAGACTCCTCCTATTTTAATACAGAAAACAATTAAGAACTGATAACCAGAAGTGCATAAGCTATATAAAGATGTATCTTGTTTTCTGACTTCTCTCCATTTTTATATTACTGAGGTTTTCAAACCCAATGGTGGTGTTTTAAAGACCTATGAATGCTTTTCTATTTTACTCTTAAACACAAGGACACAATTCTAAAATCAATTTAAAAACGATTGCTTGACATCAGTGTCAAGAAGTGCCATAGCTTCTGTTATTTGTATGCCAGCCTTCCAAATCCCTCAGTGGCAAATTTATTTTAAAACATTTGGTGGACAAAACACATTAATCTTAATTGTGCTAACTTCTTGAAATTAACCAACTTGGTTAATTTTGGGTACAAACACCAATTCTCTGCAAGTAACTTTCCCAGGCTAGTTTCCTATACGCTTCTGCTTCCGCCCGGCGGTCTGATGCAGACAAGATGCCCCGCCCTACAATGATGATGTCTGAATTTCGTTTTCTAATAACCTCTTGTGGACTTAGGTACTTCTGCCCAAGGCTATCACCTGCAAGGAACAACAAATAGCTTTACCGTTTTCAGCTATTTTCATTTTAGTAAAATTTAAAACAATCACAGAAAATGCCAGAATAAAATAATTCCTTATGGAAATGAATAGATCATCCCGATACTGCTCAACTACAAGGGAAAACTATACAGAAAGGGGAAAAAATTCTTCCAAAGAATCTCTTCTCTCCTTATTGCATAAGGTAATAAAACGCCAATATAGGGTTTAATGTAAGCATAAAATAACGCAAGAGGTGGCAAAAATAATAACTTCTATTTCTTACAGTAGTGCTAATAAAAAAAAAATTGTTTTTTATAAGTTGTGGCAAATGGCTCAGCAGAGGCTCAATCAAACTCCATCACCAGGAGAAAAAAATAAAATTTAAGCCAACAATTAGAAAATGCAAATATCAACCATCCTTACAACAACTCTTTATGTATTCACGTTTATAATAAAAACAGTTCTGGCTTATGCTGAAAAAAAGCAGAGAATATCACAAATATTCTGAAGTTACAAAAAAAAAAAAAAAAAACATATTTAAAAATTCAGCCATTATTATTTTTATAAAGAACTCAAGATGGTGACTATACCTAATGCTCCTTCCTCTCCAATAAACCATTTGAAAATGTTACTTGTCAAGATAACGAAGGGAACAGTTTCACAGTGTTCTCCCGTGCATATCTTCCTATTATATTTTTAAAAAATGACCGTGATTTTGAAATTAACAGGCAAAACAAAATGCCACTTCGTAAGCAGGAGAGTGGCAACAGGGCATAGCCATCTAAAAATCTTCTTGCTACCCCAATTCATGCCACTTAGTTCATTAAAAAGCATAGCCAATAGGTGAGTATCCAATCTCTGCATGAATACATCTGGTAAGGGGCTGTTTATTACCTTCCATTGTAATGGGGGCCATTATCAGACTGTTCTTACTACCAACTTTAAAGGGGGAAAAAATTGCTCCAGCAAAAGTAGAAATATCCATAACAAAAAAGCTTTTGATATTTTCTTTTAATCAAAAAAAGTAACATTTACATCAGAGATGTGAGCCTCTTATGAAAGCCGTGCCAAGGTTGGTTGGTTCCTCAACTAGGTTCTACTGTAGATGCTAAACTTGTCCACATTTGTAACCAAGCCAATTCTTACTCCAGTCAAGGTTGCTCATTCTAAAATACTTTGTCCTGTTAAAAATGCCATGTTTATTCTAAATAAGCCACTGCGATTGCAATGCTCACCTCCAGCTTGCATCTGGACACCTGGAGTTAAGTGAAGAAATTCAGGTTTTTCAGTAATTCTGGACCCAGAAATAAATCCCAGAACAAAATCGGAGTGATCTTCAGCCATTTTGACCTAGAGAACATGCACACATAAGACCTGTCACGCAACCAGATAAATTTGTTTTTGACATAATGTAAAATGGAAGGGGAAAAAATACAAAACTATTATAAAAGCCAAAACATACAATATTAAATGCACATCTCCCTATTTGCAAGAAAACATTACAGGTAATCCTTGCATTGACAAGTAGTTCTTAAGTGAGTTTTGCCCCATTTTACAATCTTTCTTGCCACAGTTGGTAAGTGAATCACTGCAGTTGTTAAGTTAGTAAAGCTGTTGTGAAGTGAATCTGGATTCCCCATTGACTTTGTTTGTCAGAAGGTTACAAAAGGGGATCACATGATCCCGAGGACACTGTGACCATCATAAATATGAAACAGTTGCCAAGCAATCAAATTTTGATCATGTGAACCTGGTGATGCTACAACAGTCGTAAGTGTGAAAAATTGTCACAGGTCACTTTTTTCAGTGACACAGTAATTTTCAATGGTCACTAAACAGATATTTGTAAGTCGAGGGCTACTTGTATTTACCTCGTAAAGGAAAGAATATCTCAATCACAAAACTGCACTAGCTCTTATATAGCCACCCTTTCTTTGTGTCAGAATCCTTTCATAATTCCCTTCCATTCTTGCCTACAAACTCCCAAGCTTCCTAGAATTATTCTAGTTTTCACTGTCCTTCTCTGGCAAGGATTTCTCTAATGTACTGAAGTGAATCTACACTTCCATTCTGAGCAGCTTTTTCACACTGCTGGAGAATGGGGGAAACGATGGGTGCTTTTGTCTTTCAACACTATTCAGATGAAAGTTCCAACTTACGACGGCTTTCGTATAGTTCCCAGTGGCCAGGGACTCGCTGGAGCTCATCTCACCAATCAAGAGACACCCCCGTTGTAAAGGATGCCCTACTTCTTTCAGCCCCTTAAGAACTCCCGGGCCAGGAACTGCATGGGCATTAACCATATCTGACCACGATGCTATTTTGAAAACACCACCTGAAAGAAAGAATAGGTAAGTTAACAACTACGAGAATAGGTGTGGCTGAAAAAGTTATACAAACCGACCAAAACTCATCTTTTTTATTTTTATGGAAATGTTGCCAAGGATTGAGAACACAAATCCATGTTCCAAAACAATCCAAACAAATTCCAATAGTCAGCTACAGAGGGGGAGTGGCTCTTCTGCTTCATCATGCTATCTACCCTCTGCTGTAAGTGAACGGAGGCTGTATTAAAGCTGGGGATCATCTCAGGGACTTAGATAGAACCTAGTTTGAAAGAACCTGTCTGTCTCTCTACCTAAATCAAAATAGCCATGGAAGACAATCCCATGGTCTGGAGAGGAAAGATCCCTCTTCATCCTAAAGCCAATAGATCCCAGCACCTTGGTGTCAACTAACTGTATCAAGAGCAGAATGGTCAGCCAAGAATGGCAGAAACCATGTATGTATGTAATAAGAGGGGAAACTTGATTTAAAAATAAAGCAGCTAAACCACTGAAGTCTATTATGGGCTGTAGACCAGAATGCAATGCTATGAAGACCTGCAGAAAAAAAGATTACTGAGATGTATTTATGCTAGAGTTAGCACCAGTGGGGAAAGGCTCAGTTGGATAAATATATTTCAATGTCCAAACACTCCTTTGTCACAAAATCACTTTCTACGAGATGAGCGTAGAATAGTAAAAATAAAGAAATAAAAAATAACATACATGCTCAGCGCTGAGTTTTGATAATATTCGGAATAAAATGTATTTTAAGGGAAGTTCAGGTGGTTTGAAAATAAAAAGCAAATTAGTGCTCAATAAAATACACAGCAATTGTTTGAAATTCAAAATATCCCAACAAGTGGAAAAGCCCTGGAGATGTTACAGTGTAGTCGGGGAAGTCAAATTTACCTTTGTACTGATGTTTCACTGTATTACCAATGTCTGCAAATTTTCGGTCTTCAAAAATCAAGAATTCGTGCCGAGCAGCAAGCACACACAGCTCTTTCACTACTTCCTGAGTAAAATCATCCAGAATATCAATGTGAGTTTTCAAAATGCAGATGGATGGTCCCAGAGTGTCAGCCAGCTGGAGCAATTCTTTGGAACTGTTCACATCAGCAGAAAGGCACAAATTAGACTGTTTTTTCTCCATGAGCCTAAGAAGTCGAGCAGCCAGAGGATGAGTACCTGGTAGTTCAGCCCGAGAAGCGTAACTTATTTCTTTGCATACCCTTTTCACAGGAGCGGTACCATTTTGCTCAGATGGTTTAAAAATATTTTCTTGAATGAATTTTTCCACTCTTACCACTGTTTCAGAGGTAATTTTTTCCTGCTGTTCAAGGATTTTGAGAATTTGAGACAAGCTGCACACGGAGTGCAGCCTAATTCCATGTTTTTCCAACATGGCTTTCCCTCCTTGTTCTCTGTCCAACAGCACAATGGCATCAGTAACCTTAAGTCCCTCTTTCCAAAGGACCTCTGCCGTTTCCAAGACACTTGAGCCACTGGTTACTACGTCCTCAATGATCAGACAAGTCTCTCCTGAATTAATTGTGCCCTCCACAAGGCGCTTGGTTCCTTTAAGATGAATAGAAAGGATTGAACATTACTATAAAACCCTAAAATATTATTGTCATTAATAAATATATATGTGCAACATATCAATCATTAAAAAAACATTTCAATCTAACACATTTGCATGCTTATTCATTAATTGTACACACAATATTTACCTCAAAACTCTTTTCTACCAAAAGAGAAAACTGATAGCAATTCACTGTCAGTCACATTTTGCTTATTTACTATTAGTACTCCTGTGGTCTGTGGAGCCCTTGGGGGACACAATGTCATCACAGGGGTCTACGAAGGCTTGAAGAAATGTTATGATTTAAATCTTAAGTTTTGGGGTTTCATGGCCATGGTCCATGACTACAAAAGGTATTTAAATGGAATCCTTAGTGAAGAAAAGGTTGAGAACCACTGACTTTTACCATCAATATGTAAAATTTAAATTAGATTGTATTCTTTTTACCATGATCTTTGGCTTCTTTTCTCCTTATAAGCATTGGAATCTTGTTGGTTGAGCAGATTATTGTCGCCAAGGGCAAAGCTGTGTATGGAACTCCACAGACGGAATCATACTTGAGTGCAGCATCCTTCGCTGAACAGAAAAGGAGATCTGCTACCTGAGAATTAAAAAAATAAAATATTTTATTAGCATATAATATAACCAACAAGTGAAAGTTTAAAATGGGTTTTCCGAATCCTTCTGGGACAACATAAAATTTTAATCTCTGCTTCCAGTTGAAAGAATGATCACTTATTCATCAGCTTCAACAACGAAGACCACATTACATTAGTTGTTTCTTTAGCATCATTTAAAACATAATGGAGACCAAAGAAGCAAAAGCTCCTTTATCAAATATTCAATAAATAATCATCTGAAATATGTCTTTCATTTATACGGGCAAAAATTATTCTCCTCACTTCTATAACTTTCCCCAATCCTTAATTTGTGCTCCCACTTAACTCTTCAGATTTTAATTTCTGAAGTAAAGCTTCCTGACCTTTGAGAATAAGCTCCAAAGCACTCAACTTCGTAATATTATTGATGCTTAAAACTTCAAAGCATTTCCTATAGACTTTCAAGAACAAACCAAACCAATCAGTCAAGAAAAAGTAAGCATTTTGACTTCTAGCAATCAATCAAGTGGGTTCACACACTACTCTAACATGCATCATCAGCATGTTACAACTGTGTCTGGGAAATAGTTAGATGCCTGATCTTCTTAAAAAAAACCCAGCTATGTAGCTCAGAATTAACTTCAATTTACTCCAAAGACTGGTGGCTATAATGTTTCTAAAAAATCTTATTTTGTACTTTCAGCTTTAGCTGATACATAAATTGTGACCTTTCCTGGACTAGGATAGTCTGGTCAGAGTTATGCATATTTTAGTAACACGTCTGTGCTGTTTTAACTTATTACCCTGTGAGGATGGATTGGAACTTTTACCTCGTATATGTTGCTATTTCTTAAAAGGACTAAGCGGCATGGAAAACCAGATACAGTTATATCTGCTCTCCAGGGTCTGTCCAGGGTCTGTCCAGGCTATCTCTTCAAATCCAAACTTTGCTGAAAAACTCCTACAAAGTCTACAAATACTAGTCTTTGTGATCCTTGGAGAAGAATTTCTTCATAATTTTGGCTATGAGCAATGCTTACAGTCCAAGAAACAAAATTAGAGACTTCTCAGAGCAGAAGGACCTGCCTAAGCAGGACTGAGCTGCAAATCCTATTCACTTCTATATCGTTGCCCAGCAAACAATATGGGTATGTCCATGCTGTCATCCTACGTTAACGTTAAATTACATTTAATTAAGACTACTATTATTTGGGATGCCAATACGGGTAGTCTTCGAGTTACGACAATTGAGTCCTACATTTATGTTGCTAAGTGAAACATTTAAGTGGGCTTGTCCCATTTTACGACTTTTCTTGCCACATCTGGTAAAAGTATAATCACCGCAGTTGTTAAATTAGTAAGACTCTTGTTAAGTGAATCTGGTTTCCCCATTGACTTTGCTTGCCGGAAGATCTAAAAAGGTGATCACGTAACCACAGGACACTGCCACCGTCGTAAATGTGAATCAGTTGTCAAGTATCCAAACGTAAATCACATAACTGTGATGTTGAATGCTGCAACAGTCATTAAGTATTTTTTTTAATGGTCATAAGTCCCTTTTTTTCAGTGCCTTTGTAACTTCTAACGGCCACTAAGTGAGCTGTTGTAAGTCGAGGACTACCTGTAATCGGACAATCTCCGATAACAGCAAAGAGCTAAAGATTTCCACTGGCTTTGCTCATCCAATGCTCAGACAGAATTTTTGCAACCCTATGCTGGTAAAGGTTGAGTTTCAATATTTTTCAATGGGATTTTTCAAGGCTTTTTGGTCAGTCCCTCTGAAGCACCAGTTGCTGGTAGAAAGCCGGGATCACACATACCTGTCAGGTATACACGTGAACTGCTCTTCTCTTACCAGCAAAGGAATCAAGGCAGCAAAAAAAGCGCCTTTTGCGGACTCCAGAGGGCAGCTTTGGAAACAGCCCAGGAATTCCCGCGGCCGCTATTGGCTGGCTGGATTCTATAGGCCCCGCCTTCTTATTTCATCTATCTTAGCCCCGCCCCCTCACAATAACTGCTTTACCGCTTACGCCGGTCGAGTTTCGCGGGCTGGACGGATACCTTATTTAGCAGCGCCGGATGCGACACGATGACGCGGAGGTCGATATAGACCGGGGAGACCAGGCCGCTCTTCAGGACGAACTCCCCGAAGCGCAGAGCCTGAACTCCGTACAGCTCAGATGCCAGCGACTCCATGGTGCTTTTCGCTTTCTCCGTACCGCGCGCGAGACAGCGAAGGCGTCGCGTACCTTGTCGCCGAACAAATGACGATATCAAAGCAGTCGAGTTTGAAGCCTGGCTTAGAGCCCGGAAGTGGCAAATTGACGTCGTACCAGGGCAGAAAATTGCGTTTGCGCCCTCTGCTGGCGTGGAGGAGCCGATGTTGGCCGTGGCTGGAGAATGTTTTCGCATTGCTGAGAAGAGTTTAGTAAAACAGGAAAATGTAAAGTGCTGCTATAGGTTTAAATTCACAAATCAATAGTTTTACCCCGGACACGTCAAGACAAATTGGTGTCTTGGCGTGTCCATTTGGAAGATGGGCATCATGGGGAGATCTTAGTTCAAATTCCTCTTTGACTGCACTCAGTTTTGGATAAAGTTTATCTCAAACTGTGAAAATGAAAATCAGACATGACTTGTATATGCTGCCTTTTGTGCATCAGCTTTGGTGTTCTCTAGCTGGTGACTTTAGAGTCCAAAACTGTCCTAACATGATGACCTCCAAATGTCAATTTATTTACAATAGATACAGAGACTGCGTTCAACTGAAGCAGAAATAATTGATCATTACATTGAAAATATCAGGGCCAACATGGGCAGCCACAATGATTGATGCTCTTATAATTCCAAACTGGTATTGATAAATAGCAAATAGAAGGGGAATAGAATTTGGAAAAGTTGGTTTATATCATAAGTGCACACGTGAATGAGAAACGCACATGATGCACATGAGAAATGCACATGATTTAGTTCAAGGAAAACTAAGCCAGTGTTTCTGAACCTTGGCATTTTTTAAGACGTGAGGACTTCAACTCCCAGAATTCCCCAGCAAATGCTGTTAGGGGAATTCTGGGGAGTGAAGTCAATGCATCTTAAAAATGCCAAGATTCAGAAACAACGCTCTAGGCCTTGAAGATCTATGTTTTAAAAACATTGCTGTCGGTGCATCTTTTCTTCTGAATGAATGCTGAGATTGTATTGCAAATCCGACTTATTTGTACAAGATATTTTGAGCATATCTTTTTGCTGAGAATGAGCTAGGACATAGTTTTACATATTTCCACTTAAGATAGCTGCACCTTATAATACTAACTTTCCCCCCATGATTAGTTATACTGTAATTGATAAAACATATGCCTAAATCTTAAGTCTAGAGTGTCAATATACAGTTGAGTAGGTTAATTTACTAAAGAAACAGAAATCTGGTACAAATTCCAAATAAATGGGAAAACATCTGTGATTTCAGGTCTTTTTTAATCTAATCCCTCATTACCTCGTGTTTGTGAAGTCAAGGTCATGCTCTCTTGCTAGTTAATGCACTGTATAGGTGGGTACATCAGATGTAGAAGAGAGCTGATAATGAGTCTTTGCTCCTTATTCAATTCAGACCTATATAGGCCCCCTGCCTAGTGTAGTAGATCCCTGCTTCTATAGATCTGGTGCTTAATGCTTTTCTTATGTTATGATCAGTGCCGCCTTTTCATCCAGTCATTGCTAAGATTTCACAATATCTGCTACCTCAGCTTTCTGTCGATGGTAACTCCCATGCTGGGCATTGTCTTGCTATGGTGCTTGATCTGCTTGATCTTCCATATTTGCTGTTACTGTCCTAGATGAAACTTACAGCATCCAGTTACATCAGTAAAATGGCTGATGTAGATAATGCCTATATCAAGGCCTACCTCATATATATATATATATATGTAGGTATTTTGTTGTTTGGGTTCTTTCCCGTGTAGAATCAAAGGTGCCATTAGCACAA
>JANHFT010001257.1:104482-115784 GCA_032467955.1 Pseudoxenodon macrops
TTTTACTGTTTTTTTTTGTTCTTTTTCTTTCCTTCTTCTGTTTCGTTTCAGGAGTTGATTACATTAGGGGCGAGGGGTCAAATTACCCCCGAAAATTTGACACTGCTCCTGGTACGAGAAATCCAGGGGCACTTAAATGCCCTGGGATCTTTTTTGTTTTGTTTATCTTTTTCCTTTAAAAAAAAAAAAAAAAACCTTTTAAAATAAGCTGGAATTTATCTGTGGATATGTTAACTGTCTTGTCTTTTTTTTTTTTTTTTCCCTCTCCTCCCTCTCTCACCCTCTCTTGTTTTGTCCACTTTTAATATTTTTAACGTACTTGCCTGTTGCTTTTTACTACTAATGCTTTTACTCCTCGCATCCCTAAGGGTTGTTTTTTTTTTGGGGGGGGGTGGATGCAGGAATTTAAACCATTTTTTAACGTGAACGTTAGCTTTGATTTCCCAGCTTGATGGACTGGCGGTTTAATGATGGTTAACGTAAGGCTTGGGAATAGCGTGGTTTAAAATGACAAAAACATAAGACAACCTCACCGCTTTTAAAATGTCATTTGCTTCACGATTGGGATGGGGGGAAAACAGACGTAAAAATTGGTTTGTTTAGACAGGGTGCAGTCAGAAGTCTTTATGTGGATCTACTGGGGTGATCCAGATTTCCACCAGTGGATCCTGATCTATTCCAACTGGATTAACATTGTGCTAAATCACTCGGCTGTCTACCAAGCTGTAGGAATTTGGCTGTTGGGCTTTCTGCTGTGACGGTTGTGGGGATTCTTTTTAACAAACTAGTTTTATTTTCTGGCGTTCTCCTTAGTCTGTATGACTTAAAACACGATGCATAAACAAAATTAAATAGGTTGTTCCCATGAAGTTTTCTGAATTTCCTAAAAGCGAGCCTTCACATTGCCTACAATTCATAACCAATCTAGAATTGGAAAATCTGGCCTGGCCCTGAGCTTCAAGAGAGCTCCTTGCTGCCCCATAGCTTCCCTACAAGTACATCGATTTTAACAATAATTAAAAAAAAAAAGCTGGAGTTTTAGTAAAGGGTCAGGATAATAACAGACTTTCTGGGCATCAATTGCTCGATTCGAAACCTTCCCAAGGTTAATCTGTCTGTCTTCAGACATTCTTCGCTGCCTCTCTCTTTCTGCCTGACCCTGTTAACTGACCCACGGTGGGGGCTAGGCAGTGGGGGAAGGAAGCTGGCATAAACTACGGTGTGCGTAGTTGTTGTTCGGGTTCTTTCCCGTGTAGAATCAAAGGTGCCATTAGCACAACGTTTTGGCAAAATCACATTTGCCATCCTCAGGTGATTTATATATATATAATTATAATTATATATAAAAACACAGTGCATTCAGAAAGTACCCCCTTTTGTCATATATATGTTATAGGGTTGTAGGTTATATACCTTATATAGGTATATAAGGTTATAGGACTCCTACATTAAACAAACTTTTTTTAAATGGAAAAAAGGGTCAAGGCCTTCAGATCTTGAGAATACAAAATAGTGCAATATTGGGTGATCATGAGATTTTGGGCATTTTAATTTTTTTCCTATTCATGGACACCTGCTATATTCTCGTAGACCACTAGTGGATCCTAGATCACAAGTTGGGGATCATCGATATAGGCCAAAATAAAAACTTCTACTCACCGAATGCATTATATATGGCTTAGTCGATTTTATCAGAACAATTAATAATATATTCTAAAACAATCCAAATGCTAACTCTTTTATATATTGCATTTATAAGGAAGGTAGTAGCCTAAAATGTAATTTTTTTTTTATCCATAGAGAACATACGTTGCCAAAGAATAGGAACATTACAACATTACATATGAAGAGATATAAATAAAATATTTACAAAATGCTTCTTTACAAAACACATATGCATACAAAATGAAATTAACAATAAAATAATACCACTTAAGGCAGACCAGCAAAAGACTGAAATTTGTTTAAGGCTGTGAAATAAATTCGCATCTTGACCTTTGAAAGGATGGGAATAGGGATTATTTAGTCTGATTATTTCCTTTGTGGAAATCCTGACAGCATCTCAGATATATAGTTATCTCCATCAAAAAACAAACAAACCCATTACTATACTACCTTTCCTACAGTTCTCACTATTGGTGGGACTTTACACAACAGCTGCAGTCCATTGTAGCAATAGTGTAATCCAATGTCTCTCTCTTTATGAACAAGTCCCACTAAATTGAATAACCCATAGAATCTTTGTAGGACTGTACTCAAACTGTTGATCTTTGAATTTATTGGGGCTTAGTCCTAAGTAAATATGGAAAGAGGCATATCCTGTAATGTTCTTCACATGACAGAATATATGTCTATTGTGGAGTCACATGGGCAAAATCAGAATAATTTGCTAGCAAAATACAAAGCTGATTAAAACACTAGCACATAAAAATAGCATGTAAAATATGGCTTAAATAGAACAAGAGTTTTCCTATTTTGAACGTATAAATAAGCCAACTAATCCTGACATTATGTTGACAATCATTAATATAATGATTTTAGAAAGAGTTTTTAGGAGAAAAATGGTGGGTCTGATTTTATTTTGCTAAGAAAGCACCATCATCTGATGAATCATAGGTGCTCGAAATGAATAGGAAAGAAAAGAAGGTCCATGGAAATGGCACTTTCAGAATATTTTGAGATTCCGATGGTGTACAAGCCGTTCTGAGCGACATGCTAAAGGACCCAAATCATTGCTAGCCACACTTGACCACATGCAATCAGTGGTTCTTTAAGAAAGAACATGCAGCTGTGTCAGGCAGAACCAAGACCAGAATAATACTTCCGTTTGCAGCCAGTCTCGAACTACTTTGCTAACATTGTCTCACAAAATGAGATTTTCATATTTTGACAGATGGGCTTAAAAAAAACCCACCTCCCAGCTTCTTTTTATTTCTGTAGCATCTGATTGCTCCTGATGCAAAAAAAAAGAGGTATTTGGACTAGATAGGTTTTACATCCACATTACAGAACCCTTTGAAGTAACAGTTGCTTTAATATCTGAAGAAACACTGTCAGATTTGTGTCACAATTTATACTTATTCTATGGAGCACCAGTCACAATATCACCAGAGTTTATCCCAATGTTTGCTTGCAGATTTCAGCAAAAATTCATAGCAAACTACTCTGCATAAAAGTCGTATATATATATATATTAGGATTGCGCATTAGAGACTCAAATCGGGAGCATTGGTGAACATCTGATCGATGTATATGTAGAGTAGCAGAACTGGATACCCAGGTTGGCAGTTGTGAAGCTAATGGCTACCACAGCTTGAAGTAAGGAGATTTAAACAAATTACATCCATAAATAAAATGGCGACGCTTTTGTTAGATTGTTTCAGGTCTAGCAAAAATTGCCCTTAATGTGCCACATTTTTAAAAATACCTTTACTTGGAAAATATGTGGCATTGTTTTCAGCTAGACTTACTCATTAGTAAGTATATGTAGCAGTGCAGCATAGATCTTAAGAAAAGGAATAGGTGTGATTTTAGGATCCAACTTCAGTTGAATCTTGGCTTTTGTTTTTACCTGAGCCCACGTGCCACACTTTTAGATGATTGTCAGTGCCTTTTAGAAATAGTTGCTAAAGGCAACAAGGAATTGATCTTATCTTACATTCCATATTATGACAGCATTGCAACATTTGATGGTTGCTTTGATATTACAACAAGGTTCTGGTGGGGGGAGGGAATGGATTATGCAAAAATGAACATCTTGTATTTAAAGGAAAAGGACTTTTGCCTTTTTTTTTTCCTAGCAAAGGCACTCTATATACATGCTTAATAGCCCCAAATCCTAACAATTCATTTTCCGTACTGTTTGTTCTGCTTTCCTCTATTGATTATTACTTATCTGGTGAAACAAGGGAAAAAAAACATTTACAGCACTTGTTGGAGAAGTTTGATAGAAAAAGGGGAGAAATATTAGGGAAACAGCCCTGTTAATTTGATTTAGAATTATTATTAAGCATGACGTGAATCTTACAAAACCATAATTTCTGTTAATTGTAAAGAGCATGCACCAAGTAAAACAAGATGCAAGAGAGGGAATCTCCAAGAAAAACTGCAAATGTCTTTGGGACGGAGGCTATAATAGCCCCAATATTGTGCCAGTTCAGACAAGATGACCTGCGAATTTAATCCTTGTTATTTCCCTTTCTTCATTTGGCGAATGTTTTCTTGGTTCTTAAGGCATATTATTTCCATTAAAAAAGGAAGTAGGCTCCCTACAAGCTAAAATAGATAATAAATTAGGATCAGACCAGGATCTTGGCCCAAAATGTTAATAGACTGAGATTCTTATGTCTGAAATAGATAATAGGGTCTTTGTTGGAATTTATAAACTCCTTTAATAAACAGGACACTGAACCCACTAAAGGTCAGAAGAATAGGGAAGAATAGGGAATTTCCTCCCAATTCCAGCAGTTCTATTTCTCCCCTGGAAAAAAAATCCTATTTCACAAGATGGAGGAAACCCCTGGAAAACAACAAGAACACTATAGTGTTAAAGAAACAACACTAGGAGCTTTGCCCTAGAAAGAGTGTGGAATGAGCAAGAGTCACACCTTTCTATGGCAGAAACCTTTGAGATAGAACTTTGCTCAGTAATAATCCTGCTGGTAGAGTTTAAAAATAACAATAATCCAATCCATGAAATCTAACATACTAAAGATTTGCAGTTCTTCCTGTTTTGGTATCCTGGACCCAATCCTTTTAAGCCAGAAAAAAATATATATTGATGCTTAATCACTGCTGGAAAAGAACAAGGAGAAAAGTAGCAACGCACATCGCAGAATAGAAATCTTTACTCTGTATTATCTTTGCCCCACGTTTTCTTTAAGAATTGAGTTTTGTCTTCTACAATTCTTGTCACAGTATTCATTATAAAATTGCAAGAACTGTTGCCAGTTCTCTCCCTCCACCCCCCCATCTTTCAATTGTACAAGAGCAGTCTCTCTTGTGGGCTCTGAGAGAGGAAAACCCTTGGCACCACTGATAGAGTACAAACAAAGTTACCAAATGTCAGCTTGTCAGGGGGGTTAGGCATTCGTTTGGAAACCCAGTTATCTGCCTTGTCCTGCCAAGGGATGAAAGCGTAAATTATTCCTTGCTTTTCCCAGAATGATGAGATTTATTTGATCTTTTCGCCAAACAATTCATTTGGCCTTGAAAGTTATTGTGGCAAGAGCTTTTTTTATATCACAAGTAGTGAAAGGACACCCTCAAATCATTGGCACTTTGTGATCCAACCACAGGAGCCCATTATCTCTGCATGTAAGAAGTAGCAACCATCATATCTGCTGATAATCACTAAATAAATCAGCCTACCCTAAGGCATGCAGGACATTAATTGTTTGGGAAAGTGGGAAAAGGAGAAGAAGAAAAAAAACCAGATGGATGGTTTGATTGATTTGACTTCTAAAGAATGTCAATACAGCAAGGCCATGAATAATTCATTAGCCGTATTAAAACACTCTTGGGGTGTTCAGTGTTGGAAATGGTTTTACAAAGATAATGAAAGAACACTTCAGCTTGGAACTATTATTTCAAATACACTTAATTTGAAATGGTTGTTAAAGGACTGTTACATTGTTGGGTCCTTGGCTAATCAGAATGTAATATTGCAATGACTTTTCATGTTATCGTTGAGTCGCTTCATACTATGCTTTGGGATTAAACAAAACAAAACAAAACCACATTTGAGAAATGGAGCTAAGAAGGTAAATGCATACGGTCATAGTAAACTATTAGCCTTATGTACTAAGACCAATTTCAGAGCCATAAGCATAAAGATGGACCGACTATGTTTACCACACTTTGGCCAACTTTGGCTTGAATTCACAACTGAGCAACTTTTATAAGTGACAGGGAAATAAGATCCTTTTCAGGTTATAGAGAATATGAGGATTCAACAAACATTCTTCAAATAGAAAAAGTCTTTGACATCTAGTTTACAGATACAGCGCTTATTTTAAGATAGCTTTTTCTCAACAAACGTTTTCTGTACAAGAGCTATAAAAGTTTAATTTTTAAAAAATCACCTTTTTGTGCTTCATCTAAATGTTTTTGATGTCTCAATTACTTTACCATCTTAACAGTAGCACACTGCTACTTTATAGTATGTTAATCTTGAACAAAAAAAACAACCACGTGGCATCCCAAGAGGACTTATTGTCAACGGTCTGCTGATATCTTGATCAATGCCACGTATCTATCACCTCATTGTTACAGTGAATCTCAAGTATAGCACACTTACCACAAGCTTAATTCTAGTTGAAGATTAATGAAATCTGCCTTACAGGAAAGCTCTGATACTTAATTAACACGAGGATAGCAATTTTCACAAAATCCAATATTTATCCAGTCCGGTTTAAGAAATGTTGACTGTAAATAGTCACCTGGTTTTGTTTTGTTTTCCAATTTTTGATTGAATTTCAGATATACCATTCAACTATTCATATAATTAGCAAAACTGCCTAGATCTTTCAGATGGTTGAAGATCTTCAAATCTTTCAGAAATAAGATAACTGTGTTTTGGTTCCCGTTCTTGACTAATGCCACCTTATTGAACATGACCAGGTAGTTACAACAACCCCCCCCAAGAGGTTGTAACTGAGGCAACCCGAGAAAGCATCTAATTCTAACTACTTAGATAATGTAACTGCTGAAACGGTACACACTTTCCTCAACAATCACATCAAATGTAATACTCTGTACAGAGACAAAGAGTTGCAGAGAATCTGCTTTCTCCATTTTCACCCGCTGTAGTGCTCCACTATCGTTTACAACAGTTGTATTGCGTTACGTTCCTGGGTTCATTCTGCTCATAATGAAACTCTTAACGTTGGGAACGGGGCGCACATCGAACTGGTGTTTGCGGCGTTCGATGAAAGTAGCCAGGCGTGAGGTATCCAGAGGTATTTTGGAATAGCTGCCATTATGAAACTGCAGCCACGGGTGCTGCAAGCAAGTGGCAGCAGTAGGTCTCCTTCTGAAGTCTTCCTGAAGGATTACGTTGATGAAATCTTTGGCAGCATGGCTTACATCGCAAAAGTACTCGTGGGGAAAGCTGAAATCTACTCGGCAGACATTGATGCACGTCTCCTCCCTGCTTTCATCCAGAAAGGGAGAAACACCGCTCAACATGACGTAGGTCAGCACTCCCAGACTCCAGATATCTGTGCCCAGGGACACTGGAGCCCCCTGGAGAACTTCTGGAGCAGCAAATTCAGGGTTTCCAAGCAGATGATGGACATGGTAATGGCCTGTGATTTGAACAGCATCTTCAAGGTCAATTAACTTAACACGTGGCACTGGGATGCGTAAATCAATCAGCAAATTTTCTGGCTGTGGAAATTGAAAATTAAATGACATATATTTTAAAAGGTGTATTGTACATTTCCGTTGTAATAAAAACAGGTTTCAGTCAATACTGGTACAGCCAATATACTAAGACGACAAGCCCGTCTATATCTGGGGTTATTTCTCAAACAAATATATTTTTTATAGAAAGTAAATCCACAGAAGTATTTATTGTCTGGTACATTCAAGAGGGCATCTAGCATCAATCCTCACATTACTAAAACATGATTTATCAGACCATATTGCCAACCCAATTGTCACAGGCAATTAAAAATCACAAGGCACCAACAGAATATAAAATTTTAATATGTTTAAATGGTTATAAACTGAGATGAATATGATGGATGCTGAGACAGTTAAACGCTTGTCTTTATTATAATAGATTTATTTAAAGCAAACATAACATAGAAATATAATTTGGGGCTGGCAGATGGGAAATACTTAACAGGTTGTGAGATGGTGAGTATCTTCATGTACAAAGCTTTCAGTAAAATACATCCTGCAGAATGGCCACTAACTTAATTTCAAATAGTTAAAATTGTGAAGCAACATTGCATACTGGTAGTTGGGTTTGCTGTGAAGATGAACAAGCAGAAATGGGTACTTAAGACTGTAGAGGCCCAAGTTAATATTTTCTTCTTTTGTCCTTCTTACCTTTATATCCAGATGAGCAACTCGACAATTGTGAAGATATTGTAAAGCTTCCATCGTATCTCTTATATAAAAAGCTATTTTTTCCTCCATCAGTTCATCATGATTCATAAGATAATCCAAGAGACGGCCATCGTCCATCCTAAAATCCCAAAATGTTCCATTAGAAAATAAGTCTCATGAAATCTAAGGAGACAGTGAATTCCAGTCCCATCTTAGGCATGAAAAGCAGCTGGGTAAATTTGGGCCAGTCATTCTCTTTCAGCCCAAATCGCCTCACAGGATTATTGTTGTGGGAAAATAGGAAGAGGAAGGAATATTAAGTATGTTCACCACTTTGAGTTATTTATAAGAATAAAGGTGGGAAATCAATCAATCATAAATACTGAGATATATCTCTAAATAGAGTGGTATTTTAAAAAACAATTATTAAAAAATTACTACTTAAAGACTTGTGATACTACATTTTCATGAATCCAATTTAATATAAGGAACTCTACATTTAGACCATGCCATTTCATAGAAACTTTAAAAATGCATCTCTGGAACCAGACATCTACAAAATGTTCTCTCATGGTCTTTTTCTGCCTGTAGGGAAATGAAAATAGTCAGATGTACAATATGACAGAATAGGTAAATAAGTGACTTGCTTCAAGAAATAAGAAGCTTAGCTTCCCTTTACGACTTACAGTTCTAAAACTAAGATGTAGGAAGATGGTGACTCATAAGTGTCATGGATGGTGATATACTGAGGATGTTGTAGGTGCTGCAACATGGCTGCTTCATGCGCTGCCTGCTCTTTCTTTTTCATTTTCTTATTGACAAACTTCACTGCAACATCCTTCCTTGTGGCTTTGTGAATGCATTTCTTTACGACAGCAAATCGGCCCCTGGAAAATTAAAACCATTAAGATACCTTGTGAATAAAGGATAAATCAATTTTGGTTCAATGTCAATAAATTGTAAGAGCTTTCTAAACTCATTGAGTTATTAACTTTACAAGTAATTTATTGTCTTTTGTCCTGGCAATATATTCTTTTGGGAAAAGCAAAACTAATAAAAGTATATTCTTTCCCCCCCCCAATGAATCTATTATAAGAGATTCTAAGTATGAATTAGAAGCTGAATTCTGAGTAGCTTTGTGTCAGAGAACGCCCTCTTCCCAAAATTAAATTATAAAAATTTAAAGTTAACAATCTTGGCCATCTCTGTACACATATCCTCACAGACGTATACCATGGATAAGGTACTGTAAGCAGGGGTGAGCTTTAACATTTTTAGTAAGGGGTTCTCTGTCCAGTTGCTGGGTGGGCATGGCCATGGTGGGTGTGGCCTAGTTGGCCTCCTGCACCATGGTGAGGAGGGCGTTTTTGCCCTCCCCAGGCTCCAGGGGCTTTCCTCGAGCCTCTGGGAGGGCGAAAACGGCCTCCCCAGGCTCTGGAGGCCCTCTGGAGGATGGAAACGGGCCCATTTCGAGCCTTCCCGAACTTACTGTAGGCCTTTTTTCACCCTCCTCGAGCCTCTGTGTGCGCCCTGCACTTATCTGCATCTAAAACAGGCCATGTGGGGACTCCTGCGAAGGGCGGACTGGGCAGGCCAGCCAGGAGTGGGATCTGGGGGTTCTCCGAACTGCACAGAATCTTAGCTAGAGGTTCTCCCGAACCCCCAGCACCTCACCCCTGACTTTGGCCACTAAATGAAAAGATAGGACTCCTTGGAAAAGGCCCCGATGTTGGGAAAGATGGAAGGCAGAAGGAGGAGGAGGACAGCAGAGGATGAGATGATTAGATAGGGTCATCATGTTGTGTCCTCCCACTGCTCATTTGCATGAACCGCCACTGGTTGGTTAAACTAGTGGCGGGAAAAGTAAATAATTGTCAGTGGCCGGCAGGCGACCAGGGAATCCCATAAAAGCGGCTTCCCTGTAGCCTGCCGGCAATCCGGATATTGCCTCCAACTGGAGCCATTAAAGGAAGCTGACTGTTCGCAATGCCTTGTGTCTTCCTTACTCGCGCGATCTAACACATCAATGCAACGAATGTGAATTTGGGTAAACTCTGGGAGACAGTGGAGGACAGTGGGGTGCTGGGCTGCTGGGGTCCATGGGGCCACGAAGAGTCGGACATGACTTAGGAAGCGAACAACCACCACAATAACATGGATATATAATTAGTGGGTGCAACAGAATGGCTCAGACTAATTAGCAACACGATCACGGCAGAGCACCCACTGTGATCCTTTGGCACCTAGGCAAAAACTATAATTTCCGAGTTTGCCAAATATGGGATGGCATGATCTGAACAATGAGAAAATCGTTGAAATAATGATGATTACGTATTATGGGATTTTTGCATATAAACCGATTGCCATCCATCTAGAATCCAGCCCCTAGGAAGCAACAATAATTGAAGAGAGTCTTTGGTGTAGATGTGGCAATATCCAGAAGTACCATAATCAAAGAAAATGAATTGGGGGGGGGGGAGATAGAAAATATAGAGATCCAAAAATCAAAATACTGCAGTGGGTTTATGGGAAATGATCCAGGCCGCTGGTGTTGCATTAGACATAATAGCAAGCAGTTTAAACAAACTTTTACAAGAATTAAGTATTTTCTAAATATATAATCTGCAGATTTGCAAAACGAAACACTTCGCTAGGCACATGCTGTGTCTTACAACATGGATCATTCCTAAGTTCTTGGCTGGAACTCAAATTTCCAAAAAGGCACCAGTCAAACCTAAGATAACCTTTATTTTTTTTACTGTGAGCACACTGCTCCACATTAAAAATGAGATTCTGTTACCTGCTCTCAAAAGAAAGTATGTACTGTATCTCCCAAATCACGTATATACATATATGTATATCAGTGGTGAAACCCAATTTTTTTTACTACCGGTTCTGTGGGCGTAGCTTAGCGGGCGTGGTGTGGCTTGGTGGGCGTGGCTTGGTGGGCATGGCAGGGGAAGGATACTGCAAAATCCCCATTCCCACTCATTCTACCGTGTTTCCCCGAAAATAAGACAGGGTCTTATTTTCTTCTGACCCCCGAAATAAGCACTTGGCCTTATTTTCGGGGAGATCTTATTATTTTTGAGGTGCAGGAGGCGGCGAGCGTAGTCACCTCATGGCTGCTGCTATGATTTGGGGAGGGCTTATTTTGGGGGGATGGATTATTTTAGTGCATGCACTCAAAAGCCTGATTGGGCTTATTATCCGGGGAGGTCTTATTTTCAGGGAAACAGGGTAG
>JANHFT010001257.1:138488-163167 GCA_032467955.1 Pseudoxenodon macrops
AAACCAGAACTTTGAGGAAAGCTTTGCCTTGGAGTCTGATCCTTTTAGGGATGATATTTGGAACGCTGACAATAGGAAGTATGGGAGTGACAATATATGGAGTCTACACAATACATTCAATCTATGCCAAACTAGTTTATGAGTTAATATAGCTCAGTCTGGCACTGTTGAATATGCTATAATACTCATAACATGCTAAACCAAAGCAAACAAATCATATTAAAGCCTTATACAGTGTATTAACTTATTATTAGGGCTAATCACATAAGTTATGAATTCTATTGAATCCGCATTTTCTGGATTGAGGTCATCTATTAAATACAACCCATACGCTATTTAAGGTAAATTATACAATTGCACAAGACAGATAACAATAAAAGAATGTATGACAATTCTACTGAGATAGGAAAAGGGAAAGCTGCAGGTTTCCACATTTCCAGGCCTCATGGAAGTTTTCAAAGGGTGATGGTGATATTATTATTGCTATTGTTATTTCAAATCTTATCCATTGCAGGATGAAAGCATCTTTAGTGATATTTATGGACTATAAACTATCATGTCAATCTAGGGCAGGTTGATAAGATGTATGATTTTGTACTTCTCAGAATAGAGCTGAGTTGGTCCCAAATCATCTAACTGGCTTCCATATCTTGTTTCTAGTCCAGCATAACATCACACTAGTTCTCTTTCAAAGGTCTATCAGACTATACATGTTTAATAAAGAATTTTCAAGTTTGGGCTAAAACATAAGCAAACCAAAATTTAATGGAAATAGGCACCATTTGCAGCAGTGATGTGTTCTGTATTTTTTAGCCATCAATAGCTTCTAACCGAGTTGAAGACAACAGCAGGAGGAAGAAAAAGCTAGTTGTCCCCGCTATTACCTCTTAAACCATGTATATGTATACATCTGAGCTAGATAGTGTTGTCTCTCTCTGACATATATGTGGGTATATGCATAATTTTGTGTTTATTTATTTGGTCATATGTATGTAGTTTATTTTGGAAGTGGTGACCCTTTGAGAATTGTTGTATGCAACAAAATTTCATTTTAATGTATGCCAATTAGTGTACATTCAAAGTGACAAAAAGTCTCTTTCTTTCTTCTCTCTCTATTATCTATCTATCTATCTATCTATCTATCTATCTATCATTTGGGATATAAGTGGGAAGCTATTTGAATTCTTTCTACAGAGGAGATAAAAATTCTGGGAGAATTCATGCCAAAGTCAGGAGAAAAAACTGGAACATTGCATATCCAGCTCAGAGTTGAAAAATAGGAGGAACATGTGACTTTTCTTTCTCATCTCCAATTCTTAGAAACCAAAGGCTGTGATATGAATGCAATTGTAGCTTCTCTAAGAAGGGCGGGTTCTATAAGGCCTGAAAGCCTATAATGCAATGTAAGACCTTAGGCAGACAAAGGAGCCCTCCCAAATCATTTGTCAGGGTTCCAAGTAATATCCTCAATGAAAGAGGCAGCCCTGAAGATCCACAGAAGAAGAAGATGGCCTTCAGGGCTGACATCATTTTCCTGTACTACATTGTCATGGCTTACCATTTCTCAAGTTTTCTTATCTCTTATTTCAAAAAGTGATGAGAACCTATTTACAATAGTTCCTGTTTAGGCTGCATGCTTTGGTTCCATTCAAGTCTTGTGAGCTTTTGCCACACATATATTTGGGATGCTACAAAAAAAAAACTACTGAAAGTAAAGTACTACTCGCCCTCTGGGCACATATACATGCATGCACGCACCCATACGAGCACACACATACATTCGCTCTACTTACAGTTTTGGATGCCAGTGGTGAGGAGAAAAAAAGCTGTGCTGTAATCCTGCATGCAAACGCCGGCCAGAATGGCTACTACTACCAAAAAGTAAAAGAAATTAAAAAATAAAAGCAAAATAAGGAGAAAAAAAACAAAACAAAAACAAAAACAAAAGCCAGATGTCATCCCCTGTCCACAGAGAGGATGTTGCAGGGGGGAGTGAGGATGAGAAGCAGTAGGCAGCGAACAGCTTCAGATGGCCTTACTCACTTTAACAGAGACTTTGTTGCCCAGAATATCCTTGGGTTTACGTAGGCCATTGGCTTCCGTTTTGCCACTGCTTTCCTTTTCCGCCCGCTTTCTCATGCGCAGGGTATGCCATGAACATGACTTCCTGTTATACCAAAAAATGCACTAATCAAATAGCAGGTCTTAGTAGGAAGAGGAAGGGATGTGGAAAGGCAAGGAGCATACATGTTCTGAATTTCTGCAGCTCTTCCCAAGGAGATGGAAACCACCTGCAATATCTCTACTTGGATATACATATTCAAACCTGAAATTCAAACTATTCTAATACAGTTATTCCTGTTGGAACCCAAACATTATCTTTAAAATACAGAGGAAAAGCAAACTGTATATGGAAGATTGGTAACATTGCAAAGATTTAGTACTAGACACCAATACTTCAAGAAGTATTGGAATAGAAAGAGAAGTCTGTGTGCCCCCAATGTAGACAAATAGTTCCATATTTCAGAGTTCAGTGACACATTCCAAAACATCGAATGTTCAACTGCAATTTTATTAAAGTAACAGAATTGGCTATTCCCTGGAGCAAGTTTCATTATGCTTAAATTTCCTGGTGTTTTACTCCGCCTGCATTTGATCAGTCCAATGTCAATAATATTTTGCCAAACCAAAAAACCCTTCTAAATAAGACAGAATTAAATTGATTGTATTCATATTGTGCTATGGTAACAATAAAGTGGTTTGACATCAGTAAGAAGCTTTTCTTTGGGATGGGGAAGTAGAAGAGAGAAAACAACATGAAAGGCAAAGTGGAAAAATACAGACTTTAGTTCATCAAAACAATATATGAAAGCATATATTTATAAGAAGGGTTTCAGGTTTTTAGCAGAATTTATATTTTTCAAATTCCAAATATATTTGTAGGTTTGGGAAGTGCACTGAAATGAAAAGAAATACTTAAAACAAAAGGTAAGAAGCTTGCTATTGTGCCTTCTTCATGCAGGACCAGAATGACATACTATACAAATAGGTGATTCTGCATAGCGTATTACAATTGTCGCAAGAACAACAGTGTAATACAGTAGCAGCAAGCATGCAAAATAGGAGGCAGTGAATGCTTATGCATATGCACCTGGGATCTATGATTAGAACAGTATACAAATGTACATGAATAAAAAAAATCTTTTTGGACTATTTAATAGCGCCTCTAGTGAAAATGAATGACCAAATGATGGTTTGTTGCAATCTCTTACAATTTTGCAACATAGGACAACGGTGTTTAGGTGCTGAGTGGGTCCCGTATTTCTAGCAGCAGAGTCAAGGCAAGACTGAAATCTAATCTAAAATCAATTACATATAATTAATAATAGTACTCCACTGTCAGCCCCACAATGTGGACCAAACCAATCACAAATCAACTCCACACGAAGGCCAAAGCTACTTTTATTAATATTGGCTATAATACCGTAACAGAATATTGCAAGTCTGGCTAGGCTTTTCTCCTGCACCCTCCTTTAGTTCCTGTGAACAAATACTTATTAGCTTGTGTTGGCGCTTCAGGAAATGTCTCTTAAGCCACTTTTTGGATTCTTATGGAACAAGCAGTATAGATGGATGGATTTATATTTTGTCGTATTTACTCTTAAAAAGTTTAGACTTTTTTTTTTTGCATTTTCAATAGGTAAATTCACTGAATGAATGGAGTTGTGTAATTGCTCTCTTCTCTTGCTTTTTCAGTAGCAGGTCTGATATATATATATCAGGGGTGGGTTCCACTTACCTTCCCTACTGGTTCAGGGTGCGCTGAAAGTGCGTGTTTTGCGCATGCGCGCTTCACTTACGTGCCTCCATTGCGCCCATGTAAAAACCATCTGCGCATGCTCAGTAGGCTTTGCGCATGCGCAGAGGGTTATTTTTTAGGAAATGTCAACCTGGAGGAACGATTTCCTGGCCGAGGACTGATTAGGGGGTGTGGGCACCTGACTGTCGCTGCCGGTTCGGAGAGCGGGGGGAAATTTCCGCTACTGAATTGGCAGCAACCCACCTCTGATTATATATATAACAATATATATATTGTTTCCCTGAAAATAAGACCTACCTGGATAATAAGCCCACTCAGGCTTTTGAGCGCATGTGCTAAAATAAGCCGTCCCCTGAAAATAAGTCCTCCCCAAAACACAGCAGCAGTCTGAAGTGACAACACTCACTGCCTCCTGCAACTAAAAAATAATAAGACCTCCCTGAAAATAAGGCCAAGTGTTTATTTTGGGGGGTCAAAAGAAAATAAGATCCTGTCTTATTTTCGGGGAAACACTGGTATATATATACTATACTGTTCTTATACTATGCAGTGAATGTGTGTACTAAAAGTATTTGAGGAGGGCTTTTGATAATAGATCTCATAAAAATATTTCAAGATTACAGCTGAGTTCAAAATCCATCTAAGTACAAAAGTCCAGCAGGAAGAATGAAATTATTAAAGAATTAAAAGAGGTGAAATTAGATGGGTCTAGAACCCTTGCTTAAGGGATTCTCTTTCTGTTTAAATTTGTAATAGTAATAAGGACACAAAGATTCTCAATTTCTAGTATACATTCAGGTAAGGCCCATCTCTGAAGCAGGATGCACAAATCATTACACGATTTCCTTGCCCCATCACCATTCTACAATAATATGAAATCTTCACCTAATAGCTATAAATGACATGTGCAAATCTGAAAGTAATTTCATGGGCTTTAAAAAAAAATTAATTGAAAAATTCTCCATAATCCAAGACATTTAAGCAATATTTGAATTCAATTTTGGTATAGTCTTATACCAAACGCTGTATCAGTAGCCTTAATTTTTACACTGACAATTTTTCTTACACCCTCATTTAGTTTTGTTTCACTTCTTGTGTATTCATGTGTGCGTGTGTGTGTGTGTGTGTGTGCCTTCTCTGTGTATTTGTTCCCTTGCATTGCATTTCACACCCATCTCTTATTTCACCATCTTTGGTATTTATTTTGTCTGTCTGGCAAGTCATGCTTTATTTTCAAAGCTGCGGTGTTTGTCTCATCAAGGGCATTATAGTAGAGCCACTTTATTCCTGAAAAAGCTGCTGCTGTAAATGACACCATTTTCTCTGTAGCAAGACATTAAGGGGCTTAGCTGAAGCCACCGCTGTGCAGGAGTAGCATTTTTAAGTCAATTGCTATCATATATGATGCGGTCCTAAACAGACTAACTTAAGGGAACAATTAGCAGCATATCTTACCATTCTCAGGAACTCTTATTTACTGGGCTGTTACTGAGATTTAAACAGCTGTCAATTCAGTCCAATTACACACAATTGGCATGACTCAGCCTCTGAGGTTCTCCAATGATCACTTCGGTGATTTCTCAGTATTATCCTAGGAACGGAGGGCCAAGTATTTCACATACTGCCAATTTCTAGCTATGCTCATGGGATGTGCAAACCGACTCACTAGACCATATAATTCTGCCGCTGTCAGACCAATCTCATTAACACATTATTAATCATTCACACAGAAATGATTAGGCCTTGCTTCAAAGGCCCATTCTCTTTTTTTCTTCTTGGCTTTTAATCATGGATATCACTGATTCTTCATTCTTATCAAATTTCGTCCTTGGTGGAAAGAGAAATCCTGTTTGGAGTTGAACTTGGTTAGTTATCTATGAAAAAGCAAGAGTAATCAATGGCTAAGGGCATATCTGCAACTGGTATGATATCGCTATTACAATTAATAGCATAAGCTCTTGTGATGACAGCATCTGAAGCAGGCTTGTTGATTGGTTGCAAGGAACATGGTATTGTATTTCTGCATTTAAATCACAATATTGAAATATTTACCTTAATTTGGCAAAATCAAGCTTTGGTGACTTTGTGTGAGAAAACTGATACTGGTTTGACAATTGCAGATGTAAAAAAACAACAACAGTTTTTACGGAAAAGGATTGTACCTTTTGTATTTAATATCAAAAAACATTTTCTTGCATTTTAGTCATTTCAAATTAACAAAATGACAAAAAAATCGGAAAGAGTATTTCACATTTCATTAAATTAGGAACAAAACATAGAAAGAAAAAAAAGAAAGAGGGTCAGAAATTGGTCCTTTTATAATCTTCTCAAAACATGCTCATAGTGAAAATTTATTTTACATATTTAAAATAGTACATTTAAAATTATTAGTTACATTACAGGTACAATGATGAACATTGCGACTATCCATAATATTGCACAATCTGACTTCAAATATGGGATTTTTTTAAATAGTGCAAAATACTTTTTACAGGAATGTACTGCAAAAGGGATTTATCAAACAAAAAAAAATTTTTTTTTTATACAAAATATGTGAACAGAAAAAACAAAACAAAATGAAAATGTTACAAACTGTACAAGAAATTGCCATAGACAACATAAAATCTCTTCCTTGAGAAGCAGGACTCAAGCCGGTAGAGGAGAGCAATGTTTGTTTTGTTTGTTTCTCTCATACACATATATATACACACACACCCTTTCACATTCACATGTGTGTATATGGGCCTACACACATACACACACATTATTTAAACACAAGTTAAATAGAAATCCAGTCAATTAGGTCTATGATTAGGAAAAGATGGATAACATAAACCATGCTTTTAAAACTGTCTATGGATTTTAATATTTTATAAATTATAAGGGGAAAAACACACAAAAAAACCAACAAAAAAAACCCCCAACTATCCCAAGATGAATACCCCATGCTGTGTTATCAAGCACAGTTTGTTCCAATGGCACTGAAGATCTAAGGAAACAGTAGGAAAATCCTACCATTTGTGTTTAATTTTTCCTCAAAAATCCACATACTGCTCCCTGGGAATCCAACACAGCACTTACTTTATGCTTCCGTCGCTACTATCTGTAGTTGATTTAGTAAGGGGAGCCAAGATATTCCCTGGGATCCATCCTTCTGCTGCTGGTGAGTGGTCATTGGCAGGCTGGTATACAAGGAACATGTTCTGCTGGTTAATGGCAAGTACTTGGACCACTTCACCCTGGTTGACACAGATTTCATTCTCCTTTAATGCATAGTAATCTTTGATGACCACCATAGAAGAGGTTCCATTGCACCCACCCAAGTCATTCTGAAGAGGAAACATAGAGAATAGCAACAAGATAACTGTGGCATAACATTAACTTTTCATCACCATTCTGGGAACTCCAGCAAAAAGGCAATTAATAGGGCAGATAAATCACCCCTTAAAAACTGAAGCAGTATTTTATCCACTGATACAAGATAAGGTATGGAGGCATTAATTCCTTTAGGACCATAAGTGTGCCACAAATCAGACTGAAAAAACAAACAAAAGGGGAATACAAAACCCACTGAAATTAATGGAATCAATACGATTTTGCTTGGACCATTGACATCGAACTGCATAGTAGCAATTTCAGAATAAAAGGCCCAGTATGAAAGCAATATTGTATTCTCAAATCTCAAATTTGAATCGGAGCATATGTTGTTATTAAAAAGATGTCCAAAGCTTGTTTGTTTTTTAATTGCCTGGAAACCATTCAAGTACCAGCATTATCTACGACACAAAGAAAAGATTACAGAGTGCCAATATTGAGTAGAACGAAGACTACACTTTTATCCTTGCAATTCAAGCAAATCAGATGAGGCAAAAATCTAAAGCAAATTACAATACAATGTTGGCTTGAACATGCTATTATGTTTCATGTCCCTTATTTATTAATCTTTCCAGTTGATCAAAGCCTAAATTCTCATTTGGGAAGCAAAGTGGATGAATTCCCAATAGCCTGTTGCTTAAATCCCCATCTAGAGACTCACAGAAGAGAACAATAATTTTGAAGGGAAAATAGGTGGTTGGTCAAATAGTTAGGCAACCTTTCCTTATATCACTTCTTCAAAAGAGGCAGCCAAAAAGTGTAAAGGCATCAATAAACATTTGTTTAATGATTAATACCTAACGTTTGCCAGCAGGTAGATTGCTTGCTTTTTAGCAGTTTTCCTTCATTCTTCATACAATGGGTTGTTAAGTTTTTCATTAACATCCCACTATATTTTCACTATGATAAAATAAACGTACATATTTCTTAGTTTAATGACTACACAGAGCATGTATTATATATTTGCCGTACAGCCTGGTTCACGTAATTTATTTTTTTTGAGTTTGGTTTGGAATACTGTTATGTGAAGTCAACTACTGTAATTTGTAAAACATGCCATACGGATTGGTGCATTGTACAAGCAAATATGGATTCTTCAAGCAACAATACTTTATTGTGTCTCAACTACTTCCTCCACCAACTAGATCAACAGCTGGGCAAATTTAGAATGGACGTGGTTCCATTACCTTGCTCTGCTCATATCTGTCCTCAGGCTGGTGCTGTTCATGCCCTGTGTTACCATTGGAGGTAGATATCTTCAGAGGTGGAAGAGATGGGTTGCGCATTGTAGCCTTTGAAGTTTTATCAGATCCTACAGGTCCTGAGGAATAGGGTCTGGTGATGGGCTGAGGTGCCCGGCTGGTCTGGGGTCTCATTACAGCTGCACTGCTGCTTTCTTTGCGTTGATACTCTATTGGAGACTGTAATGCTACAACAGAATATGATGTGTTACAGCAGATCTCCCCATCTATCATCTAATGAAGCAAGAATGGGCCACAAATGACCTTTGTAAATCACTGAAAATGAGTGGCATAATTTTCCATTTCCCCCCTCAAAACAAAATTTACATTCCTAGTTTCTAGGATAGGTCTACTGCATACAATTTCCCCAAAAATATTTTTAAAATAGTTCCACAAATACAACTGAAAGCTAGTCCAGTTGTTAGTTTAAAAACAGTTGGAAATTGAAGTCTTTGCATTAGTAAGAGGAAGGAGCAAGTTTAAAAACTCTTATGAGCCAAGAAAACAGTGCTATAGCTTTGGATATTTTAGGTCTCATGAAGAGTTGCCATAGGCTTCTCTAACATTCTAGCTTTACAGCCCAAAGGACAAAATGCATCCTCTAACTACAAACATATATTGACATTTGTTTTACATGACAGTGACATGCTTTATTTCAACAGAGCAGCAAAATACCTACCATTTAAGAAGTCCCTCTGTGTGTCAAGTACTTGACTGATATCCTGTACCCAAGCTTGTTGGATTTCAGGATTGGCAGACTGCAATATGAACCGTTCTGATGTTTCCCGATTCATGAGAGCAAATTTGCAAGGATCATTGTCCACATTGTCCTCAAGTATTAGATATGTCATCTGCAAGTAGCCAGGAAAAAAAAAAAAGTAACTGCACAGGGGGAACATGGAAAGGATCATGCTGAATCTGGCGATACAGTAGTGCAGGGGTGTCAAACTTGCGTCGTCATAGTGTCATCACATGACGTATTGGGACTTTTTCCCCCTCACTAAACTGGATGTGGGTATGGCCAGCATGTGACGTATTCGGACTGCGAGTTTGACAGCCCTGCAGTAGTGGACTCAAAGGTGGCCCTTCAACTGCAGCATATAAAAGGAGCAGCAGGTTTGCCTCTTCAGATAGTTTCTTCTCTGGGAGCTGCATTATAGATGCAATTTGGTTTTGTTCTTCAAGTGCTCTGCCAAGTATATTCAACTTTTGAATGCTCTCTGTGAGCTTCCTTTTTAAAAAAAAAAGACAAGGCGATTACATTGTAATCACTGGAGTTCTTTCCACAGAACAAATTGTTCACACGAATGTCGTCTGAAATGGCTTTTCAGGTATCTTGCCAATACATGTGAGCATCAACAGTGCTATGCCATTTGCTCAGTCATGTGATTTTGAGAACTTTTTCTGCTGACGTTTTTAGTCCACGTTGAAGACTTTCAGGTAGGATTTTATATATCTTTTACACATAAGTTCTTAATTTTTCTAGCTATATGCAGGAATAAAGTCAATTTCTTATATCTTGCTATCTGGACCGAAAAATTACCTAAGGCAACAATGCGATAATGAAAAAATGATAGTAAATCTATTCTGAAGCCTCTTTTCCCCTTGTGGAATCATTGTTTTCAAATTCCAATGGTAAGGCTCATATTCACCATGTTTATAACCTGCATAATTTAACTGTGAGGAATCAAAATAGAATCTGAAAAATCATATATGTTCTACCACTGATTACTGGATAACAAATTTCAAATAATTGAATTAGTGAAGGTCATCCTCTAATGTTAATTAGTCAAAATGGAAAATTTACAATTAATTTGTTTGATTATTCAGATTTGCCCAGCTATACAGAGTTTTTTCAAATATATGAAGTTGGTGAGGAACAAGAACCAGTGCTGCTCGGACCTAGACTTAATAACTGCTTAAATAAGGGGCAGATACATTCCAGTCTCAAAGCTAGGAAAAGAATGGCCAAGAATCTATTAACGAATTTGGGTTTGAATTTCTGGAATAACAGATTTATAGCTCAGCTGATGTGACATAATGCTTGCATAAACCTGCCAGGGCATTAGTAAAATGTATACAATATATGTCAAAACTGATTTTCAGTTTTGGAGCCAGCAAAAAAAAAAAAAAAAAAGCAAACCTGTAAGAGAAGAAACTGCAATCACTTAGGTTTATAAAAGCAGTCAAAGAAAGTACGGAGAAGTAACAGCATTAAGCAGTTGCACTGGGAGGGAGTCATAAACTGCTTAAGTCATCCAGCTAGTAAAACACTAGGGAAAAACCCTACAGAACACTTCCCCTCAAATGGCTTTTCCTGTACAAAGGGATACAGAGCTCATGTTACACATATACCAAAGAGTTTACCCTGCTGTTGCTTTTGCATCTACTACTGTAGTAATTTCCATTTTCGTTTCCCTATGCAAATGTACAAGACAATGCACAAAGACAAAACAAGACCACACTCACTAAAACAACTTCTTATAGTTTACTTAGCTAGCTAGTTTGGTTAAAGAGAAGTTATCAGAACAAGCACAATTGAGGCCAAAATTACAGTTGTTGAATTTTGCCCCGTTTTATGACTTTTCTCGCCACAGTTGTTAAGTGAATCACTGGAGTTGTTAAAATTAGTAACATGGTTGTTAAGTGAATCTGGCTTCCCCATGTCAGAAGGTCACCAAAAGGGGATCACATGACTTCGGGACACTGTAACCGTCACAAATATGAGTCAATTGCCAATCATCTAAATTTTGCTCACATGACCACGGGGATGCTACAACAGTCCAGGAGTGTGAGAAACGGTCACTTTCCCGCTTTTTCCCTGATGCTGTTGTAACTTGGAATGATCATTAAACAAACTGTCGTAAGTTGAGGACTACCTGTATGCTAGAAGCACAGAACTAGAAAGGCACTGATGATCCCATTTTTTTTGACCTTCTGAAGTGAAAAGGGGGAGTTGTTTTACTTTGTCTGGTGTGCCTCTTTTGTGTCTCTGGCCCCTGGAAGCCTGTTAACTAGGGGAGAGCATGGCTCTCCACTTTTAGCTCTCGTTTGCTGATACGGCAGCTCATGACTCCCCTTTTCCTCCCATGGAAGAAGGCTAACACTGCTTGGTTTTGCTATGGGAGCAAATATGGAGATGATTTCAATTTTTTCCTGGAGAAAAGCTACCTCTTTCACTCAAGATTCAAGCAGCAGCTGCCTTTTCACTTGTCTCTGAAAAATGAACTCAGTTGGTAGGCAGGGAATTACATGTAGTCTGATAGAAAGGACTCCCCACAAGGTCTCCCCTGGCAGGTGACCTGCCCTGGGGTTGTAAAAAGCTGTCTTATCCTTCATCTAAAGGGCCAGAAAATATGTAAAGAAGCAAACTTCTTATTGACCTGGTGCCCTATCAATTTCTTACCTTTATGCTCCGCTTAAACAGGTACCCAGGTGTTAAGGAGCCTTTCCTAAGTAGTTCACTAAAGATGACTATTTGCTCAAAGAGGAAAACTCTGCGCTCTTTTGGCCGAGACAACCCTCCAGAATCCTGCTCTGTTACATAGAATGTATCCTGTTGCAACAATTTCCCTTGAGCTGCCAGCTTGCCCTAAGACAGGTGAAAAAAAAATGAAGTAAACATAAATTGATGGACGCAGGGAAAATAATGTATTTAGTTCACTAATTGCTATGCAGTACATTGTCCTCAGGACAACTTCTATAAATAAAAATGAGAAACGTCCAATAGAACACACATATATATACACACATGAAGTTAGCACAAAAATATTTCAAATGAGTAAGGACAGGGGCTAATATGTAACAGACAACAACCACTTTCTATTTCCATGGAAATAGAAGCATTTTAAGATTAAGGAGCAAGAATGGATACCCATTTAAAATGCTTCTAGAATGAATACCCTAAAAAAAAATTAGTATAGGTAACAGACATTTAATTGGAGATGTGGGGGACTCTATTTCTGTAGGCAAGGACCCTTCAACTAGGATCTCTACTAACCACCCCAGAGCACAAATATGAACACAGGGGAAGAAACAGTCGTTTAGATACTGTGATCCCCAAAAATGAAAGTTGTAGCATCAATTTGGGTTTGGATATTATCAGATGGAGAAGAAACTTAAGTCTACATCACCCTGGAGTTCAGTCACAAATTCAACTCTTTCTAGCCTGGCATCTTTCCAGTGTGTTGCAAATGAAGCTCCCCTAATCCCCAAATAACTGATCTGCAAGCTGCTGTGTCCCGCACTGAATTTTAACATTCAATTTAATGTAAACGTCTTTACGTTTTATGTAAACATTTAAAAGTTGGAAGGTGTGTTTATCTATTGTGAGGCTGATGCTTATGGGCATGGGAGAAAGGAGAGGAATACCCTAGTCATCCCTATACATACTGTACATACCCTATAGAAATTGTTTCAGCGTTTGCATTTGGACTTTTTAAATACTAGACTAGTAAGACAGGTTGCGACAACTCTGTCACATTTTTGATTGGGGAGGGGGGACACCAAGTGAGAAACCTTCAATATGTGGTGGCAATAAAAACAAACAACCTGCTACCACAAAGCAAAATAGGATCACAGAGGTTAGAGATCTTCAGCCTACCATTCTGGGAAATTCAGCATTCATAAACCTAAAAAAATAGTCTGTTTTAATAACACAGCATGAGTGTCTATAGAGATTCTCAAGTCATCCAGGTCATGGCTGTCCCAAAGGTGCTTTGTCAGGAGGCAACTGGACTTTTCGTTTCTCATCCAAGAAGCTTCAAGAAAGTCCAGTTGCCGCCTGAAAAAGCACCATTGGGACAACCATGATCTGGATGACTGAGAATCTCTACGGACTTTTAGCTATACAATTTGGGATGAACACACTTGAATGGTGTCGGTGTAGGAATGGATTTCCAGAGGAAAAAAGTTGCAGACTACAGGAACCAGGGGCACCACTCAGGTGACCCTAAGGACACAGATAAACCTTCAAGTGCTTCAACGACCATCTAAAAGGATGCAAATGATCAGCTGTCTGCAAGAAATATAAATCCTTCCATTCCCCACTATCCTGTCAGAGCTGAAGAAGCTTCTTGGATGAGAAATGAAATGTCTTCAAAAGAAAAAACAAGGAATTCCAGTTGCCTCCTGAAAAAGCACCTTTGGGACAACAGAAGATGAGCTCTGTTCACAGAAACATTTTCAAAGAATGTATATATTATATTATATTATATATTTTCAATACTACTGTATATATTCTAGAGGATTAGAAGGCAGCTCCTAATATTTCCACTGCTAATGGCTAAAAGTCTTGAGAAGAGGCCATTATACATTCTTAAAGTTTCCAAGAAGCCTCAATCATTTCTTCAAGGGAAAAAAAAAAGCAACTGGCATTACTGAATAAGAAACAGAGGGATACCTCAAAGCCCTGCAGTCGTCCCAGATTCATCATGTCATTGCAGCGTTTAGGAACAAGGCACATCAAGTCTACAGCTTTCTGTAAGAGAGGGGGGACAGAATAAATATGGGAACATATAAAAAGCTATCTGGACCCCTCTGACTAGGACCACACATGGATCAACCCTTCCAGCTAGAGGTCAAAAGTAGAAAACAGGATATATTGTGAAGAGTTGCCCATTCACCAAATTGACCTTTGAAGAAATGCAGCTTCCAGCAGATCAAAATCCACTGATTACTTTAAAGAGCTTGGATAAAGTTTTCTTTGGAAAATATGTAAAGACAAGTGGATCTCAAGAGGCATTTTCAGAAACTGATGGGTAATTATAAACTCATGCTTTGTTGCCCACTTGTTGGGAGGGAGGGAAGGTGGAAGGAAGCAATTCACTCTTCAGTTAGAACTATCCAAATGTATTATAACTAAATAAATATATATATATATATCAGTCACTAAATAAAATAAAAGCTAACAGATCAACTGTACCTCTGTCTCCGAGCAATCCAACCCAGCCTTTTCACTATATTTCAGGAAATCCTATGGGAAAGAATATCATTCTTTAAAAACAATTAACATTTAAATGTACTTTTGAAGATGAATACGACTGTTGCCCTCTTGCAGAATTATCTGGAATTATACTTAAACCTATTTTATGTATAGTACATACCATCTGATTAGATACTTAATGAAATTTATGACTGAAGTTATGTACTTGGTGTAGATTATGACACACTCCATGTGGACTACAAGCCAGAGAAATAGCACTCTCTGACTGTAGTCACAGCTTTTCTTCTGTAAAAGAGACAACTAATGCCAACCAAAAGGAAGGCTGAAAGTTGCCTTTTTTTAATATTAAAAATGTTAATATTCTTCTAGGAGCCATTAGAATTCCAAACTTCAGGATAAGATGTGGAAAGAAAGAGGGGGAAAAAAGAGTTCCATAAAAGAGATGCCATCTTGATGGCAAAGGCTTGATCATAAATAACATTTTACTTCGTGTAAGCAATTAGAGGCACACAGAACAGGGTTCCTGAGGAAGACTGTAGCATTTAGCTCTATTCACGTGGATGGAAAGAAAAACCCATAAAGTTTTACTAAAACTATAAAAGACTTTCTATATGAATCCATGTTTGTGTGTACTTTAAAAAAATACACAGCTAAAACCAGTGAAATTAGGTAATTAGATATGTGGTTCTAACAATAATTCATCATGATGGTGAGATTATCTATACAGGCATGTACATATTTGCTTTTTGAATAGCAATCAGGCTCAGCACTGTGATACCCTCAGGAAGCAGTCCAGAAAATACCAAAAGAATTAAAGCTGATTTGCACAAACTGGAGTAAACTGGCTAGGTAATACTGCTGGCTAAAACATGTAAACATAGTACTTATTCATTTATTTATTACATTTACAAAGCTGCCCTAGCTGCCCCCTTAAGGAGCTGACTCCTTAAGGAGACCCTCATAAATACATTTCAGTCACAGATGATTTTTTTATATATCTCACATTTGTTATCTTTTGATGTGTTTTACCTTGAGAAGCAACTGGTACTTGGTTATTCTTTGAATGGGCTTAATTAAGAAGTCGCTGAGAGTTAACCGCTGGTTTATTTCTTGTTGCACTTCCTATAAAATGAAAGTAGGAGAAATCACTGCTGAGAGAAAATAATTAATTTCTCCTTTGCTTTTGCCCCCCATGGAACTCAAGAGAGCATATGTGAGATCCAATCAGGGCACTGACCAGACTTACTGTTTCTCAGATTCAGCAATTGGGCCTACAAAAATTAGTCTGAGGTTATGGAACATCTTACAATGAGCAGCCCATCATCTAAACAAAGATAGTCTTCAACTCATGATTGTAATGTTGGATGGTTTGTAAAGCACTTCTGGCCATTGCAAAATGTGGCACCACCACTCCTCCTACAGTCACACAATCACTATCTGGATGTTGGGCAACCTGTTTGCACTTATGACTGGTTGCCAAGTCATATGATCAGGCAGTTTTTTCAGCCAGCCCCCAGAGACAAGAGGGAGCTGAAATCCAAGTAGAGAATGGAGACGTAGCACAGTAAAAGGTGCCTCAGGCAGTTGAAGAAGAGCCTAGGAGGTCTCATGCATACTACATACAGGTGAGCTCCACTCAGAGCTGAAAAGTCTACTTCGATTTTGGTAGGGTGGATTTTCAGTTCTTCAGTGGAGCCTTGCCATGGTCTCCCCCACCCAGCCAAGACATTCCTTGGAGTTCCAACCGCTTAAAGACCCATGAGATTGTTCAACATCTGCAACCAGGAGTGCCAAGACTGTGGTTGTTGAGCAAAGCATGACATCTCACTTAATGACCACTTCACTCAATGTCTGAGGTTCCATCCCAACTGTGATCATAAGTCAAGGACTACCTGTACTATAACAAGTAGACTGCAATTATTCAGAAAATACCTGGTAACATGCCTTTTCTACATACGTTTATGTAATCAGTCATGAATCTGCTTCAAAATACTGTAAAATGTAATGCAATAAATGTAAAATGAATGGCTTATTTGATATATTTGTAAGAAACTTAACCTTGCTTTTTACTAAAATCAATGCAAAATTATCAGCACTACTTGTCACTCAGAGCATTATATAACCTGAAAATAACCCTAACTTGCAAGTAAAATTGAAGTCAGGAATCTAGTTTTTGTATTAAAGTTTGAGGAAAAGTTTTAATTAGATTGAAAGTTAGAAACTGGTTAATACTCAGGAACTACTCTATTACATTCCTTACTCACTCACTCACTCATTCTCCACTTTTGCCAGCTAAAAAGCCAAGTATTGTCAGAGAACAAATATCCATTGCTAAATATGAGGAAGCATTTATTGAAAAAGCAAAACAACACAAGAGCAAAGCCAACAGCCCAAAGAGGGAAAAACGTGCTGATGCAGATCCATGAATATGTACATGAAAATAGAACAAGAAATCAGCTGCAGCACAGAACAGGCATCCAAACTTACCTCAAAATATGTACCACATTCAGCTACTATATATTCTGATTTTGGTTTGTTTTGACAGTACACCACGTACATGTGTAATCGCCTCTCCTGTAAAAAGTGAAATACACAGCTCTCTTAGAATTAGCTGATGTTACAACTTTCACAGGCAATCGTGCACTTGCACATTTTTTTTTCTGTCTGCTAATCTAATCAAGAAATAATGGGAGAGCCTTAAAATACTAAAGACAACAAAAGATTGGTTCATATACATAACAAGCTGGGTGTCAGCGTTCCAAATAGCACCCAACATTAAATGTCATGCCTGCAACCATCTTTTATTTGGGATCTTTGGCCTGCCACTGGGGAAAGCATTCAGATGAGGCCACTAACCAAAGCCATCTTGTTTTAAAGGGTTTCAATCTGAATCTATTCCTTCTCTCTCTCTCTCTCTCCCTCCCCTCCCCCCAAGTAGGATTGGATCTCCTGGGGGGGAAATCGAACCACTGAAGAGTGATATACATCATTCCAATCCCATGGGGGAAGAATAGAACAATACCATGATTGATGGCACTGAAAGCCACTGTGAGATCAAGAAGGACTGAGAGAGTTGGATTCTCTCTGTCTTTGTTTCTCCAAATGTGACCATGCAGTTCTTGGTTTGAACTCTGATTGCTATCAATTCCGATAACCTTTTCCACAATAGATTCTGGAATGTATAAGTTGAAGGTGTGTGTTCTGTTTTTATACATCTATACTACATTATAGATTTTTTTTCTCCCTTGAAGACCTGTATCCTGAACACAATACAAGGCTATATAGCTAGGAAGAAATACCTAAACATCATGTAAAATTATTTTAGTTGAGGAGGGTTGTAAGTTAAATGTCCAACAAAGACTCCTTTTTTACCATTTTGTAAGAAAATGCTAAGCAAAACATAGTATTTTTGTATTATGAATGAAATTAAAACAGGCTTATCTCTAGAAAATAAAAATGTATGAAATAGTGCATTTTTAAAACTTATGGAAAACCAGAATATCATGACCTATGCAATTCTTATTTAACATCTTTTAAAAATGATGCTGAGCAAATATGAAAGGCATTTAATTTCTTTTTTAAAAATGTCTAACTTGTAACTCACATGTTTAATGAAGAGCTGTGCTAAACGGTCGTGTTCCTGAAGGCACTTTTCCAGTTCAGCAAGAAAAAAGCTGCAATATAAAATAGGTAAACTATACTCAAAATCTCTTTCCCCCCTCTTTTTTCCAGTATGCCCCACTAACGAATTGTATCATTGTATAATTGGAAAATAAACCAATAATAATATTCTTGCTATGTTTATCTCCGACTCAATTTGTGCAGTTAATTCTATGGTGGGGATCTAAATAAATATATAGAAATTATAACTTGACTTTCATTATGATTTTGCTATTAACAAGTAGAATGTTAATTGTTCCTATGTGGAAGGAGCATTTATAAGACAAGTTTCCTTCACAAAGTAAAACAGTTAAGTAAGAGAAGGAATGTAGCAAAATGTTTTCTTATTACTGGTATAAGGCCATTTAATATATATTAATTGATAAATTTTATTAATACATAAATTGTTGATTTATCAACTAAGCTACAAATCTGGTTGCTGTTAAAATTGGTCTTTATTCTGTAGCTCAATGTGTTTGGACTGAATCAGACTTTCCTAATAATGCTACGCATCCAAGAATTCAAATATACATACCCTGTACCTCAAGAAGGCTTAAATCAGTCCTAGCTACTTTAGGTTATGGAATAAAGACCAATTTCTCTCCTTCTTACTTTTCATGATATTGTTTCTTTTTTGGATATTATTATTATTACTGAGTATAGGCAATTCTCAGGTTATAGGTACTTGTTCAGCAAGCATTGAAAGTTATGACGGTGCTGAACAAGTGGTATGTATACTCTGAAGCACTTTCCTGTGGCCCCACTAGCCCTCTGTAGTGCCAATTCACAGCCCTCGCTGACCAACTCACATTCTGTGATGACCATGCAGAGCCCCCACCTGTCCACCCATACTCTAGGATGGCCCATGGTCCCCCCAACCCATCAATGCACCCCCTACGTTCCTTTTCTGGGAATCCTATCACTACCTGCTTAATGACCTGCTCAGATCTGAGGTTATGATAGCAACTGGGCTTGCCAAAATTGCTGTTGCAAAGCAATGTGGTCATGTAATGTCATGCTTTACGATCACACTGCTTAATGATGGAAATTATGGTCTTGACTCAAGGACCACCTGTACCTTAAATCCCTAGAGCAATCACTTTCAAATATGAACAGCTCATTCCTTTTTAATTTTTGTCTGATTTTTATTACATATTTAAAAATATGGTAAAATAACAATAGTAGAGCTGTGTCCTTTCAAGACAATGATAACTACATATAATTCTAGCAAAAGGGTCCAACAGAAAGAGGGGCTGTGGTTTACAAAGTCCTCTCCCTTAAATCCCAATTTTATTCTCTGTCTTTTCTGTCTCATGTAAATTGTAGCCTCATCTGAATGTTGCATTTCCTCGTAAATATCACTCTACTCACATTTCAGACAGTTGTCATGCCAACAATTAATTCCAACTGGCAGTCCTTAATGTCTTAAAATAAATATTGTTTAAAAATGCAAAATCCTATTGATCCTTACATGACACAGTTTTAAATAACAGAAAGGGCCAGGATTATAATTCCAGCGACAAAAGAACAGTAAATACCATACAATAGCAACCCTTGTTTAAAAAAAGAAGTCATAATCTTCTTCAGCTAATGCCAACAGCTAAAGAAGAATCGGGGCAGTTCTGGAACAATGTTTTCCTGGTATGTTAGTTACGGTAAACCAGATAAGAATCGCAGACAGATGCGCTAATTCTACAGTACTGTAAAACTATCTTGACAGATTAAAAACAAAATATACAAAAATTATCATTAAAAAAAACCAACACTAAATATTTAAAATATACAAATAAAAGAGAATAAAAATCAACGCAATGGCAGGTTGGAATAGGACTAGTAATACTGTTCTATGAAAGCCTTATTAACCAAATCCATAACGGGTAGTAAGTAGATTTCAGTATCTATGGGCTTATCTGGTTCTGATCATGACATATGGAAAACTGCCATGACTTTAGTCTGTCTGTAATGTCACACTAAAAACCATGAATTAGCAAATGAAAGGAAGAAAAATATGTATTTCACTTGTCTGTGAATAGTAAGGGGAGGAATGTAACAGATCTGAATTCAGGTAGCCTGATCTTGAGAAATTGAGTTGAAGAATACACACAAGAAAGTGGAATACTTCCCTATGATAATTATGAATTAAATGATAAAAAACATGTATCATTTAGGTTGCTGTGGATCAGTCTGAAAGCAGGAGTATATAGATCTGTGATAATTATGTGTTATTGTCTGATGAATGAAGATACTGGAAGACCTAGGGATGAATTTGGAGGGAATCTGCACAACATTCTACATGAATGCAAACCAAGGCAAAAAATGAATGCAACCCAAGGATATAAGGTGACAGAACATATGGATGGGAATGAGATAAGACCAAAGAATTAATGCCAATGATCACTTTTTGGTCAGCATCTGCTTAGAAAACACTCAAATACACGCTCGAAACATAAGCCTAATTATACATATGTGTAGATGGTAAAGGAATGGAACAAAAAGCATGACTGATTTAACTGTTTACCATAAAACTGCGAAAATGAATGAAGGATACAAAGGTAGTAAGATGTTCTGAATGTACAAACCATTATTTAGTAATGTCAAAAGTGAATTTTGGAGAGAAAAGGTTGAAAGAAACCAAATAAAAGCAGAATGACCACTGGGAGAGGCATTTATGTCCCATGCCAAAACAAGTTCTAACAGGAAGCACAGAAAATGTGCATATACAGAATGTCTACAGAAAGCAACTAGAAAACAGCAAAAAGAATTATGCTAATAGTGCCAGGAGTGGATCTATATCTGGATATTTGGGCTGTATGCAAATGAGAGAAGAAAGGGAAAAGTAATGACTCTGGTCACATTAAATGCATATAAATATAAATAAATATTGTACAATTTAACATTAGTTGTTTATAGTAGCTTATAGACTTACTCTTTGTGCCAATCGTAGATCTGGTGAATGTTTCCAAACACAATCTTGTCTTTTCCTTTCATATCTTCAGGAACACCTTTTTCTTCTATTCTTTTCATAAATCCCTAGGTAAAGAAAAAAAATATGAGTGATTGAGCAATGGCAGACTGGAATACGACCAGTAATAATGTTCATTTTTCAAGCAAACAAAATCAACTACTCATTGTAATAGCAGATCTTTATATGCAAGACATCAAGGGTCTGTTCGTTCCTTTATTAATATTTTAGAGATATGTCAAGTTTAGATGAGCCTTAAGGACTTTCTGACAACTTGTTTGGATGAGTCTAAATCAGTTAGATTTTTAAGAATATTTAGAATGGCTTGCAAAAAGTCAGTATTAACCAGATTGTAATTTAAAAGTTCCCAATATTAGCCTTTTACTGAAAAAGAGTTTATATCTAAACTAATTTATTTTAACTTACCTCCACCACAGTTCCTAAGTCCTTGACATAGTCTTTCTCTGTTTGTATCAGTTCATTTAGAACAAACCTAGAATTCAAAAGAGGTGTATATAGGTTTCACAAGGCCTCTACTCCAAGCACTGACCAAAACCAATTTTAAATTAAAGTAGTGTGACTAGTTAGTCAATAATGCAATTCCCATTAAGCAAGAAATTCTGAATAGTGCCAAATTTGAATATCCTCATTCTGAGAAGATGATCTGAGAAAAAAAAAAGGCAGGGTCATAGAAGCTGGCTGAAAGCATACTCCTCTTCTACTGACTTATCTTTCTTATTACGTAAAAATAAAAACTTAAGTGAAGAACTAGGTTTGGATTGCTCCAATTGCTTTCAGCAAAAGTGATTGCTTTTGAATGTCTTATGTCTTCAGCAGGCTTTTAATTGAACCAAGGCAAAGCCAATGGGTAGAAGGCACATGCTAGTTAATGTCTACACTTTTCTTGTCCTACAGTACTTGATTCTGATATTATCATTCTTACAAATGTGTACATTTTAGACTCCACTCAATCTTATACAAATAGTTTTTTTTCTAGCAGAATAAAATTTGCTCTCCTCTCCACTTATGGATATATGAAATCCATGATGAGAGCCAATTTGGTATAATGGTTAAGGTGCTGGCTTAGAAACCAGGGGACCATAAATTCTAGTGCCACCTTAGTCATGAAAGCTGGCTGGATGACTTTTGGTCAGTCTCTCTCAGCCCAACCTACCTCACATGGCGATTGCTTTTGTGGGGAAAAGAGCAGTAGGAAGGAGTATTAGAAATGTGTGCTGCTTCAAGTTACTTACAAAGTAACAAAAACAGAATCAAAATCTAAGTACCGTATAAATAAATCTGCTCTCGTTACAGCTGGAAAGGGTGTTTCTTCCCACAGAAATGTCTAAACTACCAGTGGTAGATGGCATCAGATATAGAGTTGCAAAACAGATCAATAACAAATTAACTTACATCCTGCCTCTCATTGCTTTGGCCTTTTGTTCCTCTTCAAGGTTTCTTGAAGGAGGGGTTGAAGGTGTCACAATCTCATTCAAACATCCAGTACTATCCTTTAAACTTCCTCGGTAGGAGCCCCCTTCCAATGTCTTAAGAAAAAAAGGCAAAAGATTAAAGTAGAAATTATAACCACCAACTAGACAATACATTTACCTTATTTTTTTTCTAATATTCTAGGTTAATAATAATTAATCATGAATAAAGTATTTCAGTATTTGTTTGATGCTATAGGAAAACAGTTTTCAGCATAACAGGAGTGTTGTCTGTATAGCAATTCTTCTAACTAAATGTATAATACATTTTTCCTCCCTGGATCAGATGCCTGTCTGTAAACAGAGATTAAACTACTGTTTCCCAGTTCACAATAATTACAGAAAATTGGATTAGCAAGTCGAAACGTTGAGCAGAAATCTAGATACATGGAAAAAGAAGAAAGTAGAAGGCTGATACAAAACCGTAGGCACAAGGTTAATTTTGAAAAGAATTAAATTAAAACAGTTATATTATAGCCAGCCTTAATATTGAATTGCTGTCACTTTTCTTTCAGCTAGCTGAGTATTTGTGATGTTTAATTATTAAAAAGCATCATGTAATACTGCTTGGTTTTAAACACAGTCCTTGGAGCTCTTTTATTCTGTTCAAGAAATCTTGTTACTAAACATCCTTAGCTAAGATTTTTGTTCTCGTTCACATTCCTTGTTCCATTGTACAGTCCTCGTTTTTACATAAACTGAAGTTCTTTAACGGAAGGTGAAACATTAAAATGAACATATGGCTTCATAAACATGGCCAAATATCTTTGAACTAAAGTTTCCAGAATTAACTCTATAAAGGCAAAATAATAATGAGACTACCATACATGAAACAATAAGCATCACTTACAGCAAACATTTAAAACAACTAACATGTTTGAAAACATTTTCATTACAGCATTTCTACGCATTTTGTATCAGGTCGCACTGACATTTTTTCACTTCAAGAAAGTTGTGGTGACAAGAAAGCTGCATTCATATGCCTAGAGGTCTACCAAATAATGCATATAATGTGCGAGTCAGCATTGATCAATTTTACAAAGATGTTATCTCAGTTAATAACTAAAAGGACTACAGAACACATGTTCGGTATTAGATATTCAAATGTGCAGAGCAACAAAGACGAGAAAAGCAGGGTTGGGTGGCACAGAGACTAGTTGACCTTCCGTGTAGCTAGGCTGTAGTTTTCTCCAGTAAATCTCAGGTGTCTACACTTACCAGCTTGCTTTTGACCAATTTTTCTATTGCACTGACAAGATCCGCAGCCGTTGGCACATCAGAGCTGGTCTGTCGAGAAGCTAGCAAAGAGGAAGACTGCAAGACACCAGTTTGCAAAGGAACAGTAGGTTAGCAGGAATGAGAAGAGGAAAGCTGTTAGCAGTTTGAGGTCGTACATTAGGTTTAAAGCAGGGAAAACATGGCGGGAGCATGAAGAGCTTGTGGGGGAGGGGAAAGACCATGACATATACAAGGCACAGGACTCAACAACAGATTGAACAAAAAAAACCAGGTCTGAAGCCACGATTAGAATTTATACCCTTGATGGTTCAAAGTTTTTTTCTACGAAACGTAACATAAAAATGCCGCAGAGAACAGGTTTCTTCTTGCTTACATATTTCAAGTTGTCAACAGTGTTCTTCTGAATCAGCAGATGCTAAATATGTAAAATATTTAGGGATGGGGGGAAGGATGAGGCTTTGCTTCTTCTCAGCCTATACTACATGTATTTCTCTTCTTACTATGTTAATTTTTATATTTAAATAGCAGAAGGAACAAGTTGAATCAAGCTAATTGTATTTCTAGTCCGGTATTCTATCTGCAAAACCCTTTCTGTACAATGCACGATTGCTGAATGCTGCTAGATATTCAATATATAATTTAAGATTAAAAAGAAAAAAAGGACTTAAGACTGTTACTTCTTTCCACTGACATCTTTGAAAACATGAGTGGGGAAGAGTGATAAGAATGTCAGTTGCTACCATCTTTATTCCATTAAAACTATCAAACAAAAATCTACACCAAAGATGACACCAAGCTGATGACACCAAGCTAGCAGCAATAGTCAACACTCCGGAAGATAGGCTTAAGATACAGAGGGATCTTGACAGATTTGAACATTGGGTGCTATCTAACAAAATGAAATTCAATGGTGAAAAAAGTAAGGTTCTACATTTAGGCAAGAAAAAC
>JANHFT010001257.1:163267-178247 GCA_032467955.1 Pseudoxenodon macrops
CCGGTTCTCTGAACTACTCAAAATTTCCGCTACCGGTTCTCCAGAACCTGTCAGAACCTGCTGGATTTCACCCCTGAATCAGATTCTAAATCCTTCCTTGACCTATTTTTCAAATTATGGTTTCTTAATCTCTCATAGAACATAGAATAATAGATTTGGAAAAGACTTCGGAAGTTTTTGAGTCCAACCCTTTGCTCAAGCAGGAGATCTTATACCACTTCATGCAAATGGTATGGGGTTGTCCAGTCTCTTTTTGAAAGCCTCCAGTAATGGAGCACCCACAACTTCTGAAGGCAAGTTATTCCATTGGTTAATTGCATCCCCCATTAGGAAATTTCTCATTGGTTCTAGATTGATTCTCTCCTTTGTTACTTTCCAACCATTGTTTCTTGTCATGCCTATTGGTCCTTTGGAAAATAGTTTGACTCCCTTATCTTTGTAGAATTTACCATGTCCTTCATGTTTTCTAATAGATATTATTCTGCATATTTTTCACTTTTTGTTTTTCCAGGATTCATGCACTACTTTCCTGAAAGGTTAGTGTAGTTTTTTTTGGCAACAATTCAAAAATGGTTAACCATGGCCTTCTTCCAATATTTTTTTTTTTTTTTGCTTCCCATCTAGCCTGTCATTCTGAAATTTTCTGGTGATCCCCCATCCAAGATAGTAAAATCATTGAAGAAGTCCTAACTGGTAGATTGCAAATTTAATTAGTGGAAAGGAAGAACTCAATCTGTGCGGCAAACACTTCCATTTAGTGGACGTCATCTATATTGAAATTCAGCCTGAATACACATATTTATACACATTTATGCAAATTATGCAAATTGGAGTGATCTCAGTTCAGGTCTAACAGACACAACTTCCTTCCAAATGGTTCATTAAATTGAAGTTTTACTGTACTAACCAGGTTTATCTGCTTAGCTTTCTAAACAATGCATATGAATTTCTCCTATAGTCTTAAGAACATGTAAGTAATTAAGTAAGCAAAGTTTATGTTTCTTAACCAGCTAGGAAAAAACTAAAGCACTTCAATAAACAATGTGAGGTAACTTAACCCTTAATCCAGTTTATTCCCCCCCAAATGTAATCAAAGTTCTGCTCCCAAGGTTTTTATCTATGAAAAGGCAACCTGTTCTACTGTATACCTTAAAATATGTTTGCATTGTGTTTTCAAAAACATTTAAACTATAAAACATCTCAAAACATTTCAAAAACTTTAACAGCTGAAAACTAAGAAACCATAATTTTGAGTCCTTGCACCTTCCTGCATCTTGAGAAATTCCCCCGTATTTCTTTCTCCAAAATAAATACAATAACACATTTTCTCCTACTGGTAGTCTGCTGTTATTCTCAGAGCTGACTTTATTTTCTTGGTTGGAGAAGATAAGCTACTTTTGCGAACCATCTCTGTAAAGTCCTGAGGTGTAGTTGTGGAGGAGAGAAATGACAAAGGCTTGTTTGAATTGCTAGGCAACCAAAGGATGTTACCCCTCATCTCCTCCGGACTGATAAACAGGACCAATTATTGTAGACAACTGAATGAAAGGAAGCACAGTATGGTAGATTTTGCCCCAGTGGTAGGATTCAAATAATTTAACAACCCGTTCTCTGCTCTAATGACCAGCTGGGTAGGTGTGGCTCAGTGGTCATGTGACTGGGTGGGCGTGGCCAACTCAATGTCATTCACGTCGATGGGCGCTTCGCCTTAGCTGTTACAATGTAATAAGGGTTAACCAGAGGGGCAGTTTCTATCAGCAGGGCAATAAAGATTAGGCTAGAAACTACACCAGAATGTTTCCTTCTTGCTTTCCTTACATGATTAGCCCGGTAAAGATGAAAAAACCAAAATAAGATTTCTTCCAACAACCAGTTCCCCTGAACTGCTTAGAAAGTTAACAATCAGTTCTCCTGAATAGGTGCAAAATGACTGAATGCCACCACCCTATAGATCAAGTTCAAAAGATACATCCTCTGATTATATCTCTGAATTGTAAGTTTCTATAAGTCACATCTACACTATGGTTTTCTTTTTTTAGGATTAAAATGCTTTTGGATTCTCAGTTATTCAACACATATAATAACCCTTTCAATTTTTGCATAGATGAGATTTACATAACAGATTAATATGGTCGGTTTTGTTTAAACTCTCATGTTGATTTAATCTACCATTGTGGATAGAATTTAGCAATATGTGAACCATGACTATGTGGCTTGTTCAATAAATTATAGTTAAATCAAAATAAGCCATAGGGTGAACTGAACCAAGTAAGCTAAAAAATAGGATGGGTTGACACCATAGGCGAAGGCATCCAAAAACAAACAAAACATCATTTCCAAATTATATCTAACCAAATTTATAATGTTGCATGATTGCTGATATACAATTGATTAAGCATGTTGTGTGAACACAGCTGCTGCCTGCTGCAATACACTAATTTTGATTTAGCATTGATCATCTCAATTCATTGAAATAAAGTTTCTTTAAGAAAGGACTACAGAGATGGGATGTCTCCAATGTTTGTATCCAGCAATTTAACTTGGTACAGGAAGACAATAAAATCTGTCTCAACAAGAATATACCTGTTTCAACTGCTTATGACCTATGTTCACATATGGATTTATTTTTTAACTATTTCAATCCATATTTAACCAAATTGAGAACTATTCTACTGGCTCTGTTATAATACTCATTGTAATATAGCTATACTAGTTGGGATAAGGAATATCAAATTGCTGTTGGGTAGTATTTTAATACGTTACAATTAGAAAATCTACAGTTTGCTGATATGCAATGAAAATACATATATATATATATAGACACACATACATACACACATATATACACATGCACACGCACACACATATACAAACACACAAATAAATACACACACATACACACACATATGCTATATGTATAAATTTCAGATTGATATATATACGTATGTATATGTATTCTTTGGAGGGATTTGTTGTTTCAGATCAACAAATCTGACAAATGTATTCAAAGTTTACATGCAGTGTAGGATTTACCATAGCATATGATTCATTTAAAAATACTTAATAATTTAAAAAAACCATAAAATAAGTTTTGAATAGGAATGTGGGAGCTGTATAGTGCCTATAGGTCTATTAAGTTGGCATTTAAATACATGTTATGATAAGGAACTTTAATAAAGTATTTTACGTAGGTATATTAGGATGACAGGGAAAAACCAAAGAAATTGTTGGCTTCTCAATTGAAACAGTATAATGTAATACATACTGTACAATAAGATATTATGATGTAGTATTATGGACATAGTTAAAGAATTATAACTTGTATCTGTGGTTTTCTTGCTAGTATTTTATTTATAACTGGAATTCTGTTGTAGTCTAGCACTGAAGGCTTTTCAGTATATGTAAATATTATTGAGAAATAAATTGTTCTTGATTGACTACGGAATTTTATTTAAAATTAGCACTTTTTTCTGTAAAGTTTGAGTTGGAAATGGAATGGATTTAGCTACCTTAAATTATCTCACTGTTAATGATACTTAAAATGTTTGGAGAGGGAGTTAAGAATATAACTGGCCTAAACTTATTGAATGGAAATACATGCAGACAAACCAGTCATTATGTACCGGTAGTCATTGTAGGCCATATGGCTTCTTATAAAAATCTTAAAAATTTGAAGATTAAACAAACACTTTTTAAAGAGTGAGCCAACTGTTCAGTTCTACCAATATTTAAAGTGTTTTACTAAACCAAAGACTGATAATTTACAAAAATTGGAATATGGGATTGGAGCCACCTACTTTGTCAGTAGGTTCCGGTTTTAAGAAATCTTACATGTGTTTTTTTTAATGGTTTTAAAATGTAGTAATACATCCAAAAAGGTAAATATTTGGTAAGGACTAAATTTGTGGCAACTCTCTCCCCCCCCCTGCATTCTTGGAAAAGAACTTATATTTTAAAGGTTATTTTGCTCCTCCTCTATCATCTTTTGGTCCTCCTCTATCGGTTATTAATATAAAAAATGTAAGATATTGCCTAACATTCAGTGAAATACAGATCTCCCTTGCACAATATCATCTCAGTGGCTGCCACAAAGAAGAGGGAGTAAAGCTATTCTCCAAAGCACCTGAGGGTAGGACAAGAAGCAATGGGTGGAAACTAATCAAGGACAGAGACAACTTAGAACTAAGGAGAAATTTCCTGACTGTTAGAACAATTAATCAGTGGAACAACTTGCCTCCAGAAGTTGTAAATGCTCCAACACTGGAAGTTTTTAAGAAGAACTTGGATAACCATTTGTCTGAAGTGGTGCAGGGTTTCCTGCCTAAGTGGGGGGGTGGACTAGAAGGCCTCCAAGGTCCCTTCCAACTCTGTTATTCTATTCTAAAAGAAAGCAAAATAGCTAAAGTTCATGCTACAATTTTTGTGGGCAACACTTCACAGAGCACTTGATATTTTTTACAATATATCCAGAACTGCTCCCCACCCATTTTCTACCTTGGGAAAGTAACATTTGAAGCAGTTACTCTCCAATTCATTCTATTTACTTGTCCACTAGTTTTCAAGTAGTAAAATATGTGGTTGCTGAATATGTAAACTCTACATCGATTCTAAAGGTTAGATCCTGGGAGTATTTTAAAAAGAAAGAGAGAATATTTCTGGAGCAAGATGAAATATGGTGCCTGAAGAGAGCAACTGGGGCTATTCATCTTCTTTTCTTGCACACACAAATTTTGGCCTATCAGACTCACTTTGAAAATTCTTTAGCATAATTTAGATCTCCAGTGAAGAACTGTATATGGCAACATGAGTTTCTGACTCACTCCTTCTGCTTTGAGGGTACTACTAACAAAGAGGCACATGCAGTGGGCTGAATCTGACTCCTAAAATACTCAAAATCAATACTGTATAGTCTCAAAAATATTTCTCCATGTTCCAATCCTTCTATGCAAAAAGAAACTGAACATAGTCAGAAAAACATATAATCAATTTGACAATTGTGTGACACCTAGATGTAGGTCACCTGTGTTCTTGTGGATAGATAAACTTTATAACTTTATAAACTAATCTTTATCTATAACTTAATGATCTCCACAGGTGTAGACTTCCCTGAAAGAGGAGTAAAATAATAAAAGTTTAAGAAAACTGTAGTGAAATTAATAAGTGTGGTTGAATTGGATCCAACTAGCCAGGCAAATAACTCTCTCAATAAAATGGACTATTGTACAAGCATTAGGTAGCAGTGCCAGGTGAAGGTTTTCTAAGAGCTGTTGCTGAGTGATGTACCATTCTTGCTGCTTATTCCCTAAGAATTTTGCGTGCTAGGAATTTTGACCATCTTCTCTCATTGATTCTATGTGACTGATAGGCTAAACAACAAGCTATACTAAAACAATTCCAGGTTATGAAAAAGATTACATTTACATGGGAATGCAGATGAATTAACGCTTACTAATACTAGAGCCATGCAGGTTTCAAAAGTTATTCAGAAATACTGTAGTTTTTCAGATCACGTGCAAGCAGAGTATTGCTACTCGTTAGAGTAGCCCATATTTTTTCAGATTTCTATGTCAACCAGAGCCACAAGATCTAAAATACTTGCTCCAAACCGTTTTCAAAGTAAGTGCAACCATAATGGTTAACATATATTTAAGGGAAGTAGAGTTGCTGGCAAATCTCTTTTCCCTTGGGAAAGTAAGGACTGGTAATTTATTTTAATTCTTTGGCTATATACAGACAGCTGTGCAGAGTCACCATTTGTTTTCACTACAGTTCATGTGACTGAATTCAAATGCTACACTAAGCCATAAACCATGTATACAAACTGCAGTGGCTGAGTGAACACAACCAATTACATTATGACTTTACATGACGCATGAACTCAGACATGTAATCCTTCCAAGTCAAGAAAAATCCACAAAATTGACTATTCTTCAGTCTTCTCATCAGAAAGACAGTCAATACTGCTCTATTGGCTCCCCCCCCCCAGGTTATGCAACACGTCTAGATTATAAATGAAGCAATCCATGAAAATACAAATTTCAAATATGAAAGATTGTGGTGTTCAGTACCACAGAAGCAATTTTATTTGCTTGCAATCAAAAGATTTATAGAAAACTGAAAACTATATTGGAAAGTTGTACAGGGGCAGTTATATCATTCTCTGTAGAGCATTCTATCAAAATGACCTTCTCATCAGTTTATTGCTCCAAATAATGGCATGGTTATTAATTATTACCTCCTTCCAATAAGAAGCAGATTATGGGGGGGAGAGGATAAGAAACCAGCCTTCAGGAGAAAAAATTACATAGTCCTCCTGCTGTTTTTCGCAAATCTATGGTGAATTATGAGTGAATAACTTACTTTTGGTTTTGTTAGAAAAGTTGCTGTGGAATTATTATCTTACTTCTCACAATGGAGGATGCCTCATGAATTACTAGATAAAGAATAACTAAAATGTTTTATATGAAAAATGGAACATTTTGACATATTAATAAAAAAGATGCTCAAGGGAAGGATAAGACAGACTTCTGTCTGTTGACAATCAATTCTAGATAACGGAAGTAAAAGAAAATTAATGACTAGAAGATGCGAGTAATATACCAAAAAAGAATGGTGGAATCAAATTCTTACATTATGCACGGCTTCAAACAAATTGGAGATGATGAGAGCTGTTGTTCAAGACCACTTGAAGATAGATTGCTATAAAGTCATGGTTATCAGCTACTTTCCTTTGTATCCAAAGAGGTTTACCAAAAATTTAAGAATTCCCACTGACAAGGTCAATAGGAGAAAATGAAGCAATCCTTTCCTTGTTTTTGTTCTTGTAGTAAAAAATATATACTCTGTTTATGGAAGAAGATGGTAATAAAATAATGCCTGGAGTGAACTCAACATTTTCCCTATAATGGAATTTAGAAGAGTTTACTGTATCCAGAATTTTCCTGGTCCACGACTGAACTTTAATAAACCACGAAGAGTTCTGACTGCTAAGAAGTCCAAAAGTCCAAACAAAATAAATAAAAAGCATCATTTAATAACCATAAGAAGTATGAATGTGTTAAAGAAAACCCTCAAGCTACAAATGTAGGCAGGTTAAATTATAAAGACTTAAGCAGGAAATGGACATCAATACACAAATATACTATATAACTAAGATTTTGAAAGTAGATGCTTCAGTTCCATTTTTTTTTCTAGGAAAACACCAACAAATAAAATAAAACCACATATAGCAAACTTGATGTTTTAGATCCTAATGGAGTTTTTTCCCCCCTTTCTTTTTAATGACGTTATTCCAAGGAGAAATGTGGGTTAGAGACTTACCATCTCATCTTGCGTAGGGTCATTATCAAAAATCTTCATTGGAGGAGGAAGGGGTGTATGAGATTCTTCATCTGGTTCATCTTCGCCCCAACCTTTCTTGCTCTTCTGAAAGCAAGAGAATCGTGTTTACAAAGATGTGAACAAGTTAAAGGGAAAAAATCTGTCCAAATATCTGACCAAGGATGAACCCCCCCCCAGAAAATGAAATCAGTTTTATATTTCATTATATCATTAAATCAATTTGAATTTATATACTGAAATAAAATAAATGAATAAATTCTTGCTTCTCCCTGACTAAGGCAGCTCCCCCTACACCTTCTTGAGGATTGGGAGAATACAGTGGGACATAGTGATGGAAACATTAGGGATAACAGGAAAAACGTCCTTCTATAACGGGGCTGTCAAACTCGCAGCCTGCGTGCCGGATGCGTTACGCCCTGGCCACGCCCATATCCCGTTTAGCGAAGTGGAAAAGAGTTGTGATATATCACAGGACGCTACCGTGACGACGTGAGTTTAACACCCCTGTTCTATAAGAGTCTTCTATTTGCAAAAGAGTAAGTCTCGAGTCACCCCATAATATGGAGCCAAAATATATTATAATAAGACAATAGTACATGTGAGAATGAATTTTCACACATTTACTTCCATTGTATAAGGGTTATTAATTGCCTCACTCAGGTAATATTCATGGCAACAAAACGGCAATTCACCGAGTTCCTGTCATCAGTGCCCAATCTCAGCATTGAACTGGGTCCCCCCCCACATACCCAGTGATATGCTTAAGACGGGGGGGGGGGAAACATACCACTTCGAAAATCACTACCCATGCAGTGTTCCTGTCACATTTATAAAACAGGGCCAACCTCACATGAGGGTGGGACTGTGGCAGAGATGGGTTCCTACTGGTTCTATCCAGTAGGAACCCATCTCTATAGAACCGGTAGTAATTCTGCATTGACGTCACAAAGCTGGTTCCATCGATATCTCCATGGGTGCTGCCATCTTGGATTTTGCTTCTGTGCATGCGCAGAAGCTAGTTTTTTTATTGCTGCGTGCGCACACTTCACGAGCGCACACGCAACACAACCCTGAGCGAACTGGCAGCAAAAAGAAGCAGAACCCACCCCTGGACTGTGGCTGTTCAAGACTGCTTTGAAGGTGGTGGGGCCAGAAGAGTGGGTGCAGGGAAGCTGCTGCTTCACCTTTACAGCAAGGCTCCATATCTCCTGTGAAACATCTTCCAGAAAATTATTATTCCTATTTCAGCTTAGCAAGAAAAAAAGAAAAGAGAATGTTGGCTGCTGGGGAGGTATTGTGCTTTCCAGTACTGTAAAGCAGAAGTGGGAATGGAGTTGTAGACCCCAATGCAGCAATCCAACTGGAGTTTTTCAGGTCACTAAAGTCTTTGAGACTCCTCCTCTACCCAAGCCAGAATGCTCACATAATCATTCCTTTCGTTTTCTGAATGAAAACATCACTCTCCTATTGGACCACTTGCTTAGATTATTGACGGAGTATGAATCCAAGGAGGAAGACAAACAGCTGATAGAGAGCAAGAGAGTGGCTCCATTGGCTGGGGAGGAAACTGGGGAAGGGCAAAGTCAGGCTGGGCAGAGCAGGGGAGAATTAAAACAAGGGAGAGGGAGTTCAGATGAAGACCACCCCCTCCTCATCCTAGGGCACTCAGGAAAGAACGGAGAAGAGCGCAACATGGGTTTCATGACTTACGAGGGAGGAAAAGGCCCTGATTCCCTTCACAAGGCACACCTGGGGATGGAGTTTAAAGGAGAGTTCCTGGCATCCTCCCAACTGGTTTGATTTACTGCCATGCTACTTCACTTCTGGAACTCCTTATCTTGCTTGCCCTGCCAGATTAATTATTTTATCTTGCCTTGTTGGATTTATAGTTGGAAGTTTTCTGCTTATAACGATTGGACTGGAGTATTCTTAGCCAAAGGCTCTTACCTTGTGGGAGAGTTTTTCTCCAGACCGGAGGGTAAAAGGGACGTTGGGGGCAAAGTTGGAGCTAATAAAGGGACTCATATTTATTCTCTGGCTGTGTTGCCTTTGTGACACGCCCCGGATCATCACACTATGCCTGATAGGTAAACTTGGCACTGGGACAAAAAGGGTGTGTGGATGGAGTCTAGATTAGACCATCAATTATGTCTATTAATCAGCTATTGAAAAGCAGAATAGCAGAAATGAAAATGTCAGGCTCAAGTTAATATTCTTTAAAAAATGATAATGGCAAACGGTACTTGTACCTCATCAGCGCTGTCTCCCTGAGGCGTGGTTTCATCTCCAGGTTTGGGAGATCCTAGATCAAAGCTCTTCCTTCCTTCACGTACTTTCTTTTGTTTTTTGATGTTGCTGTCAGCCTTCCCACTGTTCAGCCGACGTACAGGACTCGTCAGCCATTTTTTCAGGGTGTTGGTTGAACGCTTTGGACCAGGGGAACTCTGGATGGAATTAAGGGACGTGTGGGGCTGTAAATTAGCCACAGAATCAGATTTTGCTCCATTTTCGTTGGAGGAGGTGGAATAGGCATCTGCCAGAACAAGAAAACAAGGATGCTAAGCAACAGTCGTTTTAGGCTTGATAATCGCTCTAAAAATAGTGCCTGCAAATTGTTGACAAGGGCTAAAATAAGAGTACATGCTACACCAGATCTGAATTCAATGTACTCACTTCATTTCCCATTTTTATAGATGACTCCCCTCCCTCTCATGCTTTTCTGTTTTCTACTTGAAAAACACTCTACATTTTTATTGTCTGATACACTTGGCACCAACGCATTCAGCAAAGACGTTTTCAACAGGGGAATCTATGGAAACTTCTTAAGTTCACAGTGTAAGTACTTTCCCTGCCAAAAGAAAGAAAAGCTACCGTAGTTTGCTTGTAATTTTGCTATCGGAACTTTGGTTTTTCTGCAAAAAACAGAAGTCACCTAGGGAGGATACATCTGTAACAGCAACTGATTCTAGCTACTGTATTTTCCTACCACTGTTATTTTCATCCACACAAATCAGCATTAAAACTAGCAAAAGATAAGCAACTGCTGAAAAGGGTTCCACTATGTTATCTTCTGTTTGATAAGCCTCAAACTTTTTCCACTTACAAAATTCACATGACTTAGAAGGGGTAGAAACAGAAGAATCCAAACTATTTATCAGACCACAATTCTAAGATTGCTTAGTTTTTTTCTCCGAAGATAAATTTTATTTACTTCATTTGTTTCTTCTCCTCCAATTTTACATAAAGACCTTTAACCCGTTGTATGCTCTACACAGGATCCCTCCCGGAAAGAAGCGTTATACTTTGGAAAACTTTCAGCCACGGTATCTTTTGCCATGCCACTTCGAATGGCTGGTTAAAACTAGCAGTTACTGAATTAGCTTATTAAACACCAAAATAAATGCCAGCATCTGAATGCCTGGCAAGCTGCTGAATTGGCACCTCTGTACAATAGAACTTTGTTCATCAGGATAGGAGGCCTGCTGTAAATCAAGCTAGACTTGCAACTCGGAGAATAGTTTTTTTATTTGTCTCAATCTCCAGTTCTAGCAAGAAACAGCTAGAATGCTATCAGTGTAATTTCACGATTTTATGCTCCTAAATAAAACTATTGCCTACTTCAGTTCCACAGCAAACTATGCTACATATTATTGGGTCACGTAGTTATCAAATTATCAACTGGATCTTCCCAAAATATGACTGAAAGACAAGTTCTTTACAGCTACTTAGTTCTATTTTATGAGTTTTTTAAGGGGAACAAAAGGATTCTTTTCTAAAGTTGAATTTACAGATTTCCTTTTAGCGCATAAAGCATGTGAGGTATACTTTGGAAAGGCTTACATGTCTAACATAACCTTCCACACAGCAAAAAGAAATATGAGGAAAAGTGGAGAAGGTTGTGGTTTCAGTGATGGCAGTTAATTTTATATCCACATGGTTTCTACAGATATTATATATAAAACCCTTGAAATTGGTCGAGTTAAACAATGATATTCTATGCAAAGCTCTGAAAAACAGGAGTAAAATTGCCTTAGTTAGTAGCTACACACAATATATTTGTTGAACAAATATTAGCTGATTTGCACTGTGTTTTATTCTGTTTTCACTTCATTTGCATGAAGGTACAAGAGGAGGTCATTCTGAAACTACTTTCAGAAATGTTAAAAAGACCAAAGACTCAATCCGGTTCTCTTTTTGCTACATATGATACTCTTATGCCTTTAAAATACTGGTTGGAACTTAAATAGCAGCAGCATTATACACCGAGGGCTCTAAGCGCATCAAATTTCTATTTGAGCCGACTTCCTCTCAAATCAAAAGCACATTTCAGAGTAAAAAGAACTATATTTGTGATGATAGGAAATTCAGTCTTCAAAATAAAGAAATCCAAAGTCTACATTAGGATGCAGGTAGTATCTGACTTACAAGCATTCGTTTAGTGACTGTTGTGATCAGAGGTGGTATTCAGCAGGTTCTGACCAGTTCTGGAGAATCGGTAGCAGAAATTTTGAGTAGTTCGGAGAACCGGTAAATACCACCTTTGACTGGGCCCGCCCCATCTATTCTCTGCCTCCCGAGTCTCAGCTGATCAGGAGGAAATGGGAATGTTAAAGTAACCTTCCCCTGGAGTGCGGTGGGATTGGAGATTTTACAGTATCCTTCCCCTGCTACGCCCACCAAGCCATGCCCAGCCCACTAAGCCACGCCCACAGAACGTGTAGTAAAAAAATTTGAATCTCACCATTGGCGATGAAAATGGCAATGGCAATGAAAAAAGTATCTTATGACCAATCCTCACACTTACAGTTATTGCAATATTTCCACAGTTATTTGATCGAAATTCAGGCACTTAGCAACTGGTATATTATGACAGTTGCTACATGGAGGGTCATGTGGTCACCATTTGTGACCTTCCCAGCCAACTAACAAAGTCACTGGGAGAAGCCAGTTTCACTTAATAACTGAATGATTCATTTAACAACTGCAGTAATCACTTAACAACCAGGCCAGAAAGGTTGTACAATTGGGTACAATTCAATTAACAATTGCCTTGCTTAGCGACAGACATTCTGGTGCCAATTGTGGTCATCGGTCAAGGATGACCTATAAGCAGAGTTTCAATGTGGAGGCTAAATATTAATATTTTTTTGTTTATGTACAGCACACTAAAGGCCAAGATGATGATTTTTTTGCAACTGAGAAAGTTAGTGAGTTTTAAGGAAATATAACTATCTTGGAAACAGTCACCTCTCAACTCTCTGACTGAAAATACAGGAATATTTGTTTAGTTAATCCTACTGCTTTGTCCTAGTAAATCTACATAGTGACTTTTCAAAAATACATATGTATATATGTATATGATGGAAGAACAACTATAAACAGAAAAAATACAGGTAGTCCTCAACTTACGATCACATTTGAGCCCAAAATGTATGTTGTTAAGTGAGAAATTTGTGAAGTGAATTTGCCCCATTTTATGACTTTTCTTGCCACATTTGTTAACTGAATCCCTGTTGTTCTTAACTTAGCAACACAGTTGTTAAATAAACCTGGTTTCCCATTGACTTTGCTTGTCAGAAGGTCGCAAAAGGGGCTCACATAACTCCGGGACACTTCCATCGTCATAAATGAGAAGCAGCTGTTAAGCATTCGAATGTAAATCATGTGGGATGGGGATGCTGCAATGGTCGTAAGTGTGAAAAAATGGTCATAAGTAACTTTTTTCAGTGCTGCTGTAACTTTGAATGGTCACTAAATGAACTGTTGTAAGTTGAGGGCTACCTGTATGTAGTGGAATGGCTAGTGCATGAGAATATCATAGTGTCAAAATGCCTTTTATGAGATGTTTATAATATGAAGAAAAGTTTACAGTGATGGCTCATATTCCACAGAAAGTCCAAATGAGATATTACTGAAAATTTCAGATGAATTTTGAGAATCTTTTTCTATTTCTTCAACATTCAAAAAATGTTAAGAACTTTTTGATAATTGTTGGCTATTACTGATATTCTGAAACATCGTAGTTTCAATGTTTGCTTGAAAATCAAGGCAAGCACATTTAGTACACACACAAAGTACTAAAAAGTACCCAAATGAAAGATAATTGAACTATGTGTTAAGACACTTTAATCTAGAATAGTTGCATTACAGAGTATTTAACAAAAATGTTGATGAAATAATGTATGTGAGATAAGCACACATCCATTATGAACACTTCAGAAAACCCATACCAGGAAGCATTTAAAATGACAAGATTAAGTAAGGTTAGGCATTTTCTGTGCATTCAAAGCTCTGCTTCTTTCTATTAACAATGGAGATTTCATATCCTGGATAAGAAAATATTTCATTTCCAGTGAATTTAATGCAAGACACGCATTTTTTCTTCCCAAGGTACCACTCCTGGCTTCTCTTCATGTGTAGAAAGAAGAAACACACTAAGGTCAAAGGGGCTGACCCAGAGCACCCTGGATCTCATTAAAGATGAAAATAGGCCAATATCATAAAATCCATAGCCTCCAAAATCTGTGAGCATATTATTGAATATATGACATACAACTGCTTAATGGCAGTTCAAAGTTTAAAGGCAGAACAATTCCAAACTTAAACTTCAGTTAGGAATGTATAAGTTCCATTAAAGTTTGACCAGATATCTTTGACTGACAATTTTAGCCTCATTCATTGCTAAAGGGTATATGTAGATAATCTAGAACAGGGGTGTCAAACTCAATCATTGAGGGTCACATCAGGGTTGTGTTTGACTTTTGGGGGCCAGGGTGGGTTTGGTCAGTATGATGTCAGGTGCCTGCAGTTGCCTGAGCACTCTGCCAGTGAAAAGGAGCACTGGAACTCCGTTTTCGGCTGGGATGGCCTCCTGCAACCCTCTGCCACGAAACCGAAGCTCCGTTTTTGCTGGCAGAGGCACCATGGGTTGGCCCTTTGCTGTTTCCAGGGCGGCCCTGCAGGCCAGATCTAAGCACCCCACGGGTGCTCTTCTGTTGCTCTTCTGGTTTCTGGCATGCACATGCACACCGGCCAGCTGGTTTTCACATGCGCGGGAGTGCCAAAAACTGGAAGAGTAGCTCCCTGACGTGCATGCGCACGCCAGGAAGCTGAGCTTCCAGTTTCTGGCACAAGCATGCGCGGTGGCCATCTGGACTTCGTGCGCACATGGGGGCCAGAAACCAGAAGACCAGGTGACCGGCATGCATGCACATGCCAGAAATAGGAAGCTCAACTTCCTGGCGCACAAATGAGTGTTGGGAGTGCTGCTTTTCCAATTTCTGGTGCTGCCCTGTGCACACGTGCTCCCGTTTCAGCACTCGGTGCCGAAATGTTTCGCTATCACTGGTGTAAGATTACTTTTTGAAAAGTCAGACTGACTTTAATGCTGAAATGCTCATAACAAGAAGGTTCCTGATTCCAAAGGGACTTAAATACCTACAAAGAGGCTCTGCCACTCAAAGCAGGATGGGAATCTTTTTCCAGGCCAAAATTCAAATGAATGAATCCAAATGCAATTCTTTCTTTCTTTCTTTCTTTCTTTCTTTCTTTCTTTCTTTCTTTCTATCTATCTATCTATCTATCTATCATCTATCTATCTATCTATCTATCTATCTATCTATCTATCTATCTATCTATC
>JANHFT010001257.1:202425-225437 GCA_032467955.1 Pseudoxenodon macrops
AATCTCACCAGGCTCAAGGTTGACTCAGCCTTCCATCCTTCCGAAGTGGGTAAAATGAGGACCCAGATTGTTGGGGGAGGCAATAGGCTGACTCTGTAAACCGCTTAGGGCTGTAAAAGCACTATGAAGTGGTATATAAGTCTAAGTGCTATTGCTATTGCTATAATTTACTAGTGGAAATAGTGAAGATAGTAACTGCTATAGAAAGGCAACATTTATTCACATTTATTCTGGTATATAGATGGGTTATCAGATTACTTTTTTGTCTCCCATAGGAGAAGAACTAACTAAAATAGAAGATGAAGATGAACAAGGATGGTGCAAAGGTCGTCTGGACAATGGACAAGTTGGGCTGTATCCTGCAAATTATGTAGAACCTATACAGTGACGAATAATTCTGCACGTGATACAATAACTGTCAGTCAACATGATGCCTGTGGTTCATTATAAGAGGAACTGAAATATATCTATTGATCTATCTATATATCTTTTTAACGCAATTAAATTGATTGGTTCCTATATTCCTTCAGCAATCTCCAATGCTTCAGGCTGAAACCTAGGAAAAGGTTGGCATCTTAAAGATAGCAAGAAAGTCAGCAAGAAAGTGACAGCATTCACTTTTATCATATTTTATGATGACTTTTTAAATTTTGCTCCAAAATTTTGCTAAATCAGTGCCTCATTTCCTTTATTTTGGATGTTACCTTAAGTCCAGTTTTGTTCAATCAGTAGTGACTTGATCTTTGTAATTTGAAATTTAAGTTGTTGTTTTTTAACTGCAATGCTGCATTTGTTAGCAATCTGTGAAAAATGCATTTTTAAAACTTAGTTATGTAGCATTTCATTTCTCATGCATGATCTACTACTTCATTAGCTGTTACATAAATAATGACTCAAAAGTATTGTCCTCTCAATCCTGTACTCTTATTTTTTCCCCATGCTGTCAGCATGTCTTAATAGTGTAAAATGCCATATATATTACAGTATCTATTGCAAAAATTCCAGTAGAATTATCTGCAAATATTAAGGATTTGTTTTTCTTGATGAATATTATTTTGACACTTGAAATCTCAATTTCCTAAAGGACATCATGTACATTTTAAAGATTTTTCCCCCTTACTTCAAGAACGTCATTATAAAAACAGTATACTATTATAAAACTTACATTCTGTAAGTTAATGATTTTATGTGATTTGGAAAGTTAAACGTGAAGTTTATTTTTTTTCCAAGCCAGAGACTAAGACGTACTGCCTTTTTACTGATATGCTCTTTAAGTTGTCTATATGTATATATAATTTGATATTAAAATTAAGGAGCATGTGTTAATTAGAAAAATCTATTGTATATGCATTAGATTTCAGATTGAATCTGACACCAGAATATCCATGTTTTATTAACTTCAGTGGAAAGTTAACAGCAGCTTTTAAAGTAAGCAAAGCAACTTAAAATGCGGGCGTATTTAAATTTGCTATGTTTCATACATACACATTTAGGCAGAAAAGGTAGAAGACTTAGCAATCCTGTCTAGTGTGAATGTAGCCTTCCTCTTAAGGTATAACAACTCCATTTCCCCTTCCATATTATACTATAACCAACTGTAGTTATCATTCCATCTGTGCCTACCCGCAAGTGTTTGCATGAACACTCACATCTACTCTTGCAAAAATGTGAGTTTGTCCTTCCTTTGTTACAGTAGCAGGACTTCTCTTTGTAATTGGCACTGGGACCAGAAAGGTTAGAGTTCATTGTGTACCTTTGGACTCTTTTGACAGGAAATGCATCCAAAGCACACTAAAGTAAAAGAAAAAGTATACTGTGATCTTAAGTCTTTAAATGATAATATTGAGGTTTTATTCTCAAGACCTATAATTGTTAATTAAAACGTGATTCCAAAGTTAACATTCATCCAATGTAGATTATTGTAGCAAAACACTGTAAAAAAAAAATTGGTTGGTTTGCGGATCAGCTGTAGAAGTGTCAGACTCTTATATAGATTTCCGGGCAATTTAAGCAGCAAAATTGTGAACTTGTTTAAAATGTTGCTTTATAGAAAATTTAGAACTTATCAGTAGAAATGATGTTTTAGGGAATCACACTGTAACTGAAATGATAGTTGAAACTGAAAATACTGTAAGTGCTTCCTGACTATTCCATTTGTCTGTGGAAATTTACATATTTATTAATGTTGAAGATTAATTATATTAAGTGGGTATTCAATCTCTGTTGTGTTGGTATTCCAGCATAATTGTTCAGAAATGGAAATTTTGAATAAATGGTCAAGAATCAGTCCACAATATTTTTGACAGTATAGTATTTTAAAAATAAAAAAAAAATTGAACAAAATGTTTAATACCACATAAAGTGTATATTATTTTAACTATAAGCACTGTATTTGTTTATTCTCTGGATTATATCCTGAGAGAAATTAAACCTATTTATTCAACGTAGTGGATGCATAATGACTAGTCTGAGTAAGCACCAAACACAATAGCTAATGTGGGAAAAGAAAAGGTACAAATTCATTTAGAACAGGGGTGTCAAACACAAGGCCCACAGGCCGAATCCGGCCCACAATGTGGTCAAATTCAGCCCATGGGGCCGTCCTGGAAAATATACCGTAATGGGCTGGCCTGCATCACTTCAGCCTGGTCTACCCAATGCGAAGAGGAAACATGCCAGCAGTTTGGGGAGTGGCATCAAGATAGCCATGCCTATCCAGTCAACTACGCCCAGTGAGTGACATCAACCCAGTTGGCCACGCCCACCTGGTCCTCCGAGGTCAGCCACAGCCCTTATGTGGCCCTCAATGAAATTGAGTTTGACAACCCTGCCTTAGAACATATATGGGATATTGCTAATGTGTAGCATTGCTGTCGTGTTAGTATATTCTAGAAGAACTGCAGGAGTTCCTGGTCTACCAGCCAAAGCTAGGTAAGACTTGCCCCACTACAGCTCCAAATGATTCTCAAGCAGAAACCACAAACAATTCCCAAGTCATGACTCTTTCCGGAGAGCATCATAGCTGGAAATGGTAGAAAGCCAGATTGTTTCTGGAAAACCAGCTCCTTCAACATTCTAGGATTTAAACTGGGCTTTTACTTCCCATCCACTTCCTCATAGCTTCCAGATACTAAATCAAGATTTTCCCAATGTCACTAGATTGGATTGGAGTGGAAATGTAAATCTAGATATTATTAGCATGCTGATGACAGTTCGCTATATGCCTTTGGATAAACTTTCCTAGTGGTTTCTTGCAGATGATGAAGAGCAGGGCAGATATGGACCCTAAGATATCCTACCCCAGTGATGGCTAACCTTTTCCGGACCGAGTGCCCGAAGTGTGCATGTGTGCTGGAACCCTCCAAATGCAATGCGCGCGCCCCTCTGTGCATGCACAGCCCCGTGCATGGCCCCCCACCCATGCACGGTAGAGACCCGACGACCAGCTGGCCGGTGGGAGGAGCTCGTCAATGCACGACAGAGCTGAACTGGGGAGATGGCTCACATGCCCACAGAGAGGGCACTGCTTTCTAGGTTAGCCATCTCCGGCCTACCCACACATAACTCCTTTCTCACAATTGCCTAAAATCGTCTACTCAGGAAGGTGTGGAACCACTGTATGAGAGGGATTCCCAATTCCTAACCCTCATGTGGAACAAGAACCCTATGACTGATGCTATCAAAGGCTATTAAGAGGTCTGAAAGGACCAGGTGTACATGTGAGGGGGGGAACAGTCCCCTCATCCAAGTTGCAACAAAAGTCATGAGCCAAAATAAATCCATTAGAATAAGTAATGCAGTTTCTATACCATGTCTACCCTGAACTTTGACTAGAACATAGAATAACAGCTTTGGAAGTAACCTGGGAGGTCATCTAGTCCAACTCCCTGCACAAGCAGGAGTGTTTATACCATTTCAGACAAATGGCTGTCCATTCTCTTCTTGAAAGCCTCCAGTGATGCAGCACCCACAACTTATGAAAGCAAGGCATTCCACTGCTTGATGGTTCTCACCGCTAGGAAATTTTTTCCTTAGTTCTAGATTGCGTCTCTCCTCAATTAGTTTCCATCCATTGATTCTTGTTTTGTCTTCTGGTGCTTTGGAAAATAGTTTGACCCCCTTCGTCCTTGTGACAGTCCCTCAAATATTGGGAGACTGCTATCATACCTAGTCCTTCTTTTCACTAGACTCAACACACTCAATTCCTGCAACCTTCATGTCCTACCCCGTTTCCCTGAAAATAAGACCTCCCCGGATAATAAGCCCTATCAGGCTTTTGAGTGTATTGCGCTAAAATAACGCATCCTCCCAAAATTAGCCTTCCCCAAAACACATCAGAAGTCATGAGGTGACAACATTTGCTGCCTCCTCCACTTCAAAAATAATAAGACCTCCCCGAAAATAAGGCCAAGCACTTATTTTGGGGGTCAAAAGAAAATAAGACCCTGTCTTATTTTCGGGGAAACATGGTAGTTTGCTAGTATTGTCTTTTGTCAGAGGCAAAAGGTAGTTGAACATTTCCTGCATGGAGGTTTATTAAGCGACAGCATTTAATTTTATGATTCTTGCTAGTGACATATGATTCTGTATCTGATGGAACAACACAATATTTTCATCTCAACTGATTCACTGGCCCCACCCACCCCCAAATACCAAACCCATCACACATTTTCCTTTCTAACAAATGGGCTGTGCATTTTGGCCATTCCTCACCAGAGGTGGGTTACCTACCGGTTCGGACCAGTTCTATGGAGTAGGTAGTAAGCTGCTGGTGATGTTACGGAACCAGTTCTGGTCCGTGGACGCCGCCATCTTTTTTTTAAAAAAAAATTTCCCCAGATTTTTTTCTTTTGCGCATGCGCAAAAGGCAAGTTTCCAGCACTGCGCTTGTGTCACCATCTTGTTTTCAGCTTTTTTAAAAATTGGAATTTATTTCTACTGCGACCATGACGCGATGCGGGAGGCAGCAAACCAGCGGCGAGGTAAGTTAGAACCCACCCCTGTTCCTCACCGTTTAATGACCAAATAGGTACCTGTCTTTTATTCCCATAGGTTGAAATCAGCTAAGAATTATCCTTCATTTGAACCAACCAGATCATGAAAACACAAATGGTACGTCACTACTTCATTAAAATAAGATTATGAAAACATGAAAAAAGTTCTAATGGGACACCTGCCTCAAGCAAATTACTTTTTCCTGATAACTGAATGCAAATAGCCAGCATCCATGTGCCCTGTTTTGCACAAGAAAGGGAAGCATAATGTGTCATTGTTGAATTTTGAGGAAGTGTACAGGTGGCAAAAATTATCCTGGAAACATACAGGAAAGCCAGTGGGTTTTTTGGACGGTAAACAACACTTTCAGTAAAACTAGATGGTCATTTTTGGGTCAGTGGAAAGATTCCAAATAACAAGTTTTCTCAGTAAATTATGGAGGGATAAGCAAAACAAAAAACAAAAATAACCACCAAAAACAACAACTAAGCAAGCAAGCTCATGCTACAATATGTTAAACTTCAGTGCAACATTTCCTGGAAAGTATACTAGTCACTGGCAGAGCAATCTAACCAAACCGGCTGTTTAATTTTGCAACAGACAATACTGCTTATAGAATTAAATTTGCATGATGATACACGGTTTAAGAGGAAAGTAGTGGGTATTTGAAAATACCCACCTCTTTCCTCATATCAAGGCGGGATAAGCTGTAAGGGTGAGAAGTCCAATGTCTTTCCTTTAGTCAAAGCAAGGCATCCGTTTAAAAGGAAATGTCAGCAATTGCTCCTTTGCCTGCCTTTTCCCCTTTCCCTCCAATATAGCAATGACAGGTCTCATCATCCTGCACCACCCTTTGAAGTTCATTACTCTATACACTCCACTTAAAAAGAACAAAACGTTCTCACAATAGGCTTCCAATAGGTGTATATACCTACAAAGTACCATTCTATCCACCAGACTTAACTTGAATGGCTGACAATGAAAACAAACGAAGCTACATTATAGCTTGAAGTGATGGCCTACTTCACACAACACACTTAGATTGATTATGATTGCTTGCACAGTCAGCCAGAGGTTTAGACTTTGATTTGGCCCTTTTTTTTTTTTAGCAAACTATTGAGTCTTTCTCAAGAACCTGGGATAGGGATTTTTTTTTTCATGGTGTTGAAAGTATCAGCGTGGGATGTAAGCTGTTCCACTGAAGGCTGCCTTTTGCAATTGATGATAGTGATTTTTGTCAGTGCTAGATGCACCCAAGTGCTTATTACTATTGCTACTATCTCTGCTTTCTTTTGCCATAATCGTTCTATTTCTTTTTGCAGGTCTTTATATTTTATAATGTTACCCAGTTCCTTCTCTTTTCTTCTGATGTCTCCAGGTACTGCAATGTCCACTAGTCAGGCTTTTTTGTCTTTCTTCTCAACAATTGTCAGATCTGGAGTATTGTGCTTGTTTGTTTGAATTCTAACATCCCAGAGTATTTTAGCATCTTTATTTTTTTTAATCTTACTTTGTCTAGTTTGTGGTTCCACCAGTACTTGCTTGCTGCAAAAGGTATTTCTTGCAGATTTTCAAATGTTGCTACTTTATGCCATTGTTTCTCATCAATCTGTTGATTGTCTTGCAGCAACTAACCAGATGGTCATTATTTCCTGTCTTTGGTTTATTTTTTATTATGGTTCGTCGCAGTCAGTCATATGTTTAGACTGGGTTTGGCATTTTATCCACATATCAAGTCCTTCCCAAGGACCTGGGATAGGGAGATGTTGTTCTCCGATGGTATTAAAGGTATTGTCAGATGATGTAAGCCAGGGGTGTCAAACTTGAGGCCCGCAGGCTGGATGCATCATGTGCAGGCCACACCTACCTCAGCACCGTGAAGGGAAAAAACATCACAATACGTCACATGATGGCAATGTGACGCGGCGAGTTTGACACCCGTGATGTAAGCTGTTCCAAATAAAGCTGCCTTTTGCAATTGATTGATGGTGATTTTACTGATGGTGTTCAAGTAATACTCCAAATATTTTCGGTTTATATCCAAGTTGCCTATCAGTTTGATAATTTACTTCCTTTTGCCACAGTCATTCTACATTTATTTGCAGTGCCTTATATTTTGTGATCTTCTCCAGTTCTTTCTATTCTGCTGTCTCCAGGTACTGTTTTATTAATATTTTGGACTTAGCCATTGTAGTTTGCAAGCATGGGTTTGGGTTTAATGTCTTCCCTGAGCCCAGATAAAAGTTCTGTATACTTCTTTACATTTGGAGGAAAGCTAGTCTTTTGGGGCTTCTTAATTTGTGAAAGATAATTTTTATTTAAGTGGGATTTGTTACATCAGCACTGAAGATCTTTTAATTTTAGGGTTTATCTATTGACCCTGTTGAAAGCCCTATGTATTATTTTCTGATATGGTTAGCTAGATAGCCAACTAGTTCAGAGCTTTCTGATCAACTATACCCATGATGGTAAACCTATGGCATGTGTGCCAGAGGTGTCATGCAGAGCTCTTTCTGTGGGCACGCACACCATTGTCAGCTGCTCTTCTGGTTTCTGGCACACATGTGATTTTCCGCCAAAAATATGTGCTGGCCAGCTGGCTTTTGCGGGCACTGGAGCGTCAGAAAACGGCCGGAAAACGCCCCAGAAACAGCCTGAAAATGACCAAAAATGCCCCAAAAATAGGGCAACTGGTCTTTGGGTTTCCAGCACTCTGGCACGCTCACATGCACGCACGTTCAGGTTTGAGCACTTGGTGCCAAAAGGGTTCGCCATCACTGTCCTATACCATATAATCCAGATTGAAAATTATTATAAAAGAAAATATAGAACTATTATTAATAAATGGCAAACTATTATAAGAATAATCATAGTGGATTGAACTCAAAATAGACATCTTTGTGAATAAATTAAACCCTGATACGGTAGTTTTCTAAGGCTTGTTAACCCAATCAAACATATGGAGTGTAAAAAATAATGATGATGTGTACTCTCTTTGTTTCTAGGCTTCTTCTTCCATGTGTCATGGCTAAGATACTGAACTAGAATTAGGAAACCTATCCAACCTCCGCTCTGGACGTTCATTGGATGACTGAGCAAGTGACTCTCTCTCAGCCCAACCTACCTTATGGACCATTATTCTAGACATAAAACAGAAGGGATGCCCTATATACCTGCCTTGAGCTCTTAGAAAGAGAAGAGAAACATACAAAATAAAAATAACTAAGTGACTTTCTTCACCCAGCATCTAAATGTTAACATGGGTATATTTGGTCTTGGCTAACTACCTTATGTGTCCCTTATGAAGAACACAACATTGAGAAGAACTATGTTTACTCCAAAATAGATTGGGTGCCTGCTGTAGAAGAAAAAAGAACCTTGAACAATGGAGAAGATTGTTATAGAGATTGAGAACTACTACAAGGTGGGACATGCTAGAGAATCCAATTTGCTGGTCAGTTTGAAGGTGCTTTCCCAGTGTAGCTGATGTTAGTACTATTGTGAGGCAAAATAGGTCAGGAGGGCAGCAGAGTTGAAGAAGTTCACTGTGAAGAAGAGGGAATGCTGAAGTGATCAGCTGACGTAGGGTGGAAGCTTGAGGTTTCTCTAAGTAGCAATTACCTTATAACGGCTGCCCTTGGGTTGTGGCATAAACTGGTGAGAAGGCCTCTCTTCTCAGGTTTTATGCATGAGTGTTGCCTGGAGCAGGCAAGGAAGGTCAAATTAAGTGTGATGCAGAGGTGGGTTGCTGCCAGTTCGATTTGGTTGTAAAGAACCGTTAGCGGAGATTTGCCTCTGCTTCCCGAACTGGCAGCGACGGCCGGCTGGACATGCCCCATTTTCCAGGAGGAAATTGGTCCTCCTGGTGGAAATTGGCTCAAAAATAACCCTCTGTGCACGCACAGAGGATTATTTTCGAGGCAATACCCGGATGTGATGGGGGCACATCTGCGTGCGCAGTGTGTGCAAAACACACACTTCCATCGCAACCAGTACCAGTAGGAAAGGTAAGTAGAACCCACCCCTGGTGTGATGGGATTAGGCAAAAATAGGAACTGGTTTTAACCCCTGTCGTATCTGAAAGAGGGAAGGTTGCAGTCTCTTTTTAAATTTATTTTCTCCGTAGGACAATAAAATATCCCAGTTTGACTTCTATATTTTGAGTTAAAGAAGACAGAAGTATTCATGTGTTTTCTTTTTATAAATTATGTTGGTGGGGGGAAACTATCATAAGTAAAAATAGATAGCTCTGCTAGAATTCTTCCTGACAAACTAGGTTTGTTCTTGTTTTATAATATGCAAAGATCTTTGTTTTGTCTGATGAAGCATTCAGTCAGATGGGGTTAAAAGTGGGAGAATGTACAGAGAATTTGACAATATAACCAAAAAGTTATTCAAGTCCATGACTTCTGCTATTATTAAGATTGTTGGAAGCTTTTGAAAGAGATGCTTCACAAAGAGTGAGAATACAATGAAACCTTTCTCTTCAGATTGTTTAAAGCTGCTGCATTTTGAGCATTGCAACAAGTTGAGAAATACTTTTTAAAATTTTTGCTCAGTTCTAAATTTTATGCTATCGAGTATTTCCCTTTTTAAAAAACATTTATTTATTATTTCATTGAATAACCGTTACCGATAATTTCCTAGCAGTGTAACTCAAGAATGCCCTCTTGTGTGGAGAATGAGGAATAGCACATTAATCTGACAGAAAGTGACATGGATTGGCAGTCATGAGAGTTGAAAACAGTTCAAGAGAGGCTTTCTCTAAAAGTACAAACACATTTTGTGTATGTTTATGTGTGAGAGAGAATGGACAGCCATTCTGCTTGAGCAGGGGGTTGGATAATAAGACCTCCATGGTCCCTTCTAACTGTTATTCTGTTAAGTGCTGTAATTTTTCTTGTGCTGATACAGGTAAGGATAGATGGATATAACTGTTTTAAAGGGAACTCTTATTTGCAAGTCGGTATATATCGAGAGGAGTTAAAAAAAAATTGGTTGCTTTTCACTATTCATTTTTCTGCCAGATTCTTTTTCCAAGTAAAGAGCTGCTTTTCTTCTTCCTCACTTCCCTAACCTGCTTCCAGTTTGCTTGCTTTTGAAATAGCTAATTCCAAATATTGTTATCCATTTTTTTAAAAATTGTGTTAATGATAATTACTATTTAAGATTTTCCTTTTGTCAATGTTGCAAGGACAAGCCAATCATTTCTATCCAGAAAGAGAGAAAGTGGAATTATAATTGATATTAAGGTTGGCTGATTGGTGCAATGAAATCAGTTTCCCCGGCACAAACAGACAAAACGCACACAGATTATCTTCTTCCCTTAGGCAGACAAAGGTGAAAAGATGAATAGATGCATCCAAATGTAGAGAACAATGATTATCAAAACATTTGACCTGACTGATGAAGTTTTAACTGATTTGATGCTTACCTTTTCCTGATGGGAAGAAGCAGTCCATTTCTACACTGCTCCGGGAATGGGAGATGCAGAGAGCACTGCTGGGGACCAGACCTTCTTGAGGTGGACTCCTTTCTGTGGTCCGTACCAGGCACCAGCCTGGCCGTTCACTTGGCCTTTCGAGTAACTCCACCGTCTGTCCCACCTGAATACTCAGTTCACTGATGTGACTGGCAACAAAGTCTTGCAGCACCACAGTTAGTTCACATCCTCCAGACAGCTATGAGGAAAAAAGAAGAAAGTGAGAGAAGTAGTAGAGTACATTTGATTGAATAGAACAATAGCTTAATGAGGTGCGGTGGCCTAGCGGTTAAAATGCTGGGCTTCTTGACCAGAAGGTAGGCAGTTCAAAACCCAAGCATTGTACGATGGGGTGAGCTTCCGTTCCTGCTTCTGCATCTACCAACCTAACTGTTTGAATACAAGTAGATAAATAGGTACCAGTTCAGTGGGAAGGTAATAGTGTTCCATGTGCCTTGGCATATAGTCATATCAGCCCATGACCCTGGAAACTTCTTCACACAGGTAGTAAATGTTGAGGAGCACAATCCTCTGCAGTCTAACATGACTGGACAGGGGAAACCTTTACCTTTTTTTAAACAATATATTAGGTTATACTGAACCCTGATACCCAACTTCCTTGCTCACTTCTTTTAAAAAAAATCTTAATTTGACTGTTTAGAGCAGGGCTGTCAAACTCCTGGCCTGCAGGCTGGATGCGTCACACACTGGCCACGCCCATGCCCGGTTTAGCAAAAGGGATGCGTCACACGCTGGCTATACCCATGCCTGATACGTCATGTGATGCTGCCATGACGACATGAGTTTGACACTCCACTCCAGTAGCCATACAAATGCAGCCATGTGTGGCGTGCCAGCCCTTTTTGAAATATAATCCATTGCGGCCAAATGTGTCTCTTGCCAAGATGGATATGCCAATAAGGTTATGGAACCACTTCTGTCACAAAATAGATGCTGCCAAGTGTCCTCCAATATTTTAGGACTCACAAACAATGTCAGCTCCAACTGCTGTAGTCACACAGCTAGCTAATAAACCGCTGATCAGCATGCCACCCGTTATTTGTGGTTTGTAATTATTTTTAATCTACCAGTCTGCCCCTTTCCATATCTAGGAGATGCGCAGGCCTGATTTAGAATTAGAGCTAATTATGAGTTACAAACCAACTTGGATGAGATTTGCTGTAGTTTTTCACATTCTGTGGCTTCTAAATCCTACTCGAATAGATCATTTGCTATCAACTATCAGTGATGTGGGCCAAATCAGAAGTAATGAGGAATTACTATCAGCGAACACCACTCTGGGTGGAAAACTGAATGCTGTTACTTCGAGAGATTTGAACATTCTGACTTTCATATATCATTACTAACAAGGTATTTCTTTTTCTCCTGTGCTAAATGCCACTTAAGGTATAGGTTGAACTATGACTCTAGCTCATTTGGATTCCGGCCAGATTAATTATACTGATATTCACCAAGTACAGGAAGTAGTTTCTAGCAGATACAAGAAAATCCTTTGGATAATTAATTTTCATTATAACAATGAGGCAACATTTCTAACCTCCGTGAAAGAATCCCAAGCTTTCCTTTCAGTTCATTTCAACAAGCTGTTGAGTAGCAAACGTGTTAACAAGTTGTGTGAGTCAGAATCTCATGGTTTGCTCATGTTTTTTAACTGATTTATTCCAGTGTTGTTGAATTTCCATGTTTCTTTAGCAAATGATACCATTTTATAAACTCTTTTCCCTTCTATCAGTGATTAATTACATTGACCACCAGGAGACACAGTGTTACTGGTTTCATCATTATTGGGAGTCATTAGATATGGGTAGCAGGATGTTGCTTTATGGAACTGATCTCACATAAATTTCCACTTTATTGCATTAAATATAGTGCATCAGATTTAGGAATTATCCATGTCATAGCACTCAGCTGTTTCAGGAAGAGTTTTCTAGAAGGGGGTCTGATAGTTTCTATCAATAACTCTTCATTATGGGATCATATAGTGCATATTATTAGTTATTTTGTACTAAATCTCCACATTCAATTGCTGAGAAGTTCCGTTTTCTTTATGCCTGTTTGTGGACTTCTGTAAAGGATATAGAGAATGGCCTTGAAAGCCAGAAGGAAGAGATGTTACCAAGGCAACAATCAGACAAATGTGGCTTGAGCCTACACCAAGAAACTAATTTGAATAAAAGTCTTAGACACACACACACACACACAGAGAGAGAGAGAGAGAGAGTTCACACAAAGACAAAGGCAGGGAACCTGGAAAAGATATTCAGACTTGCAAAATTTTGTTACTACAGCTGTTAAAATAAACGTTCCTGTCCTATATAGCATTGGTTTCTTAGTATGGTCTACTTTATATTGCTGGCAGCTTCTCATATATGATTGGTTCACCACCACTAGCTGTGCTACACTGAATATGAGGGAATTTACTCTCAGGTAATATACCGTATAAGTGTATATCGGGCTACACTCTCAGTCCCTACAACTGCAACATATTTATTTATTGATCATATTTATATGGCCACTCATTTCATATGGTATAACTTTGATGTACAGTACCCAGAGCCATAAAATTCCATTTTAAAACATTTCAAAAAGTACCAAAAATTTAATACGATTATAAAAGGCTAAGAGAGAGCATCGAATTGCACACAATGGAGCCACCTAATCAAATCGACATTCCATTATGACCCTCCAGGCCTATGGACACAATCACGTTTTAATGCGGCCAGAGGTGGGTTCCTACTGGTTCGGACCGGTTCTACCGAGTAGGTACCATAGTAGGCTGCTGGCAACGTCACAGAGCCGGTTCTGTTGCTTCGTGGGCGCCGACATCTTTTTTGGGGAATTTGTTTTTGAAAAAAAATGTTTTCCCAGATTTCTTTTATTTTGTGCATGCGCAGAAACCGAGTTTCCGGCACTGCGCATGCATCACCATCTTATTTTCAGCCTTTAAAAAAAAATCTGGGCTTTTTTTTACTGCGCATGCGCCCACGCGCGTGGAAGGCAGCGAACCGCCTGCAAGGTAAATTTAGAACCCACCCCTGGATAAGGCTACTCTCACATCAGGGAGAATGATGTTCCATAGGGTGGGTGCCACAGCAGAATAGGCTTATCTCCCGATCCTGTCAAGCATCAGGGAGATCAGGAGATTCAGGTAGTTCAAATGAGTATTAAGATTTATTGTAAACTTAAGCTGCCTACAAGAATCTGACTAACAGTCAAGAGAAATGAGCGGGAGATAAGAGAGGCATTCAAGGTGGGCTGGATTTCTTGTGGGTGCACAGGGACTTGTGACTTATGATGTGTTTGATTCCTCCCTCAGGCTCAGCCTGGTCATCCCCTGCAGTTCCTGCCAGATATATCTCCTTACAGACATGACCTGCAACATACCTCTTCTACCAACCCAGATGGGGCAGGAGATTTGATTGGAAAGAGGTGGTCCCTCAATGCAGCCCAATGCCACAAAGGGCATAAAGGTAAAAAACAGCAACTTGAATTGAGCCACATGTTACGAAATGCAAAGAAAACACAAGTCTGTCTGCCAAGTGTGAATTTTTCATACACTTTCATAATTTTATATAAAAGCACAGAGTATGACGAGAGTGAAAAATTAACATTACATGAGTAAATGTTCCTTGCCGTATGCATATCCATTAACATTTATTCATTTTCCTTAACATCTTTTTCCAGGGCAACCACATATCTGAGTTCAATAAAAAGGAGTTAATGTTAACATACAACTGAGCAAAAGCAAACAAGAAAAAAATAATGTGCAGAGTGATGGATCTTGTGATGGGTAGGAAATATTGCACGTTGCCAGTATTGTAAAATGTAATGAGTTTTCCAGCTAACACCAGGTTCAAATGCTATAACACTGGACAACAAAAATGGAATTTAAAAAAATATGTCAGCTTTTCCCAACCCGAGTATTTTCTATCTATGTGGGCTTCAACCTCCAGAATTTTCAGCAAAGGTCTTACTAGCTGGAAAATGGAAATTCATCTTTCTGGAACTTTTGAAAGGCTAGTCTTAATAAAATAGATAGGGGTGCTAGAGCAGATATTTTCTACCCTTTTATAAACATTTGTTTAGTGACCATTTGAAGTTACAAAGGCAGTGCAAAAGAAGTGACTTATAGCCTGTCATTTATAAGTGTTGCAGCATTTCCGTGGTCACGTGATCAAAATTCGGGCGCATGGCCATGTATTCAGGGCGCTTGCACTGTCCTGTGGTCATGTGATCACTATTTGTAATCTTCCCAGCTGCTTCCCAACAAATAAAGTCTATGGAGGAAGCCAGATTCACTTAATGCAGTTTATTCTTCTATTTATCACTCAGAAGAAAAAATTGTTACAGGTAGTGAGAAAACCTAGGTAAAGTATAAAATATACGAAAAATCTTATTCACGTAATATTGCCTAAATCTGTGAAAACATTATTCCTAAATACTTAAGAAGGTAACTCTCCAAATGAATTAAAACAAACCAGCACAAACTTTCTATTCATTCTATTGTTAAAACTACCAGTGTTATTTAGCAGGATCATGTAAGTGAGAGAAAAAGAACAGAGGAGACCAGGGTGTCCACAAATAATAAAAATACTATTTCGTATCTAAACAAAAAGATCATGGGAGCAGGAAAAGTGAAAGAAACTTGACCATTGCAACATTATGGGAAGACTTTCAAATGCCCTTTGATTTTCCTGCTCCTTGAGTGAAAGAACAAAAATGCTATAAAATTCTGGGTAAAAAAATGCATAATAATTTTTAACCTGATTTTGTGGAATATGTTAATAAAAACTTTAGAGAAATTTGTTTTATTTATTTCAGAATGTTAGTTAACATTTAAAAACGTAACTCAAAGCAGGGAATAATGAAAAACAGTTTTACTGTAAATTAAAAACATCATAGCCATTTTATCCTTGCTGATGTACAGTATAAATTTGGAAAAGCTGTCTAAATGGCCAGGGAGAAACCTAAACATTGGGATATTTAGAGACTTGCCTTATATTTAGTGCATTATACATGTATGTATGTATGTATGTATGTATGTATGTATGTATGTATGTATGTATGTATGTATGTACCGTATGTATGTATGTATGATGAATGAATGAAAAAAGGGAGGGAGGAGTATTTAGGTATGTTCATTGCCTTGAATTATTTATAAAATAATCTTTATAAAATAAATATATATTTTCTGTGTCCTAAGATTACTACATTTCACATTTCTGTTCCACATTCCTGACATGAGATAGGTGAATTAACCAAATTAATATCACACATTACATATAGACATTTTAAAAAAACTAGTAACTAAAAGGTACCTTGTGTTGGAACTAAGACGAAGGATATAGTGATATCAGGAAATTTGATATTCGGTCTAGTCCAGTGTTTAAGGCACCAGGCTAGAAACCTGGAGACTGTGAGTTCTAGTTGTGTTTTAGGCATGAAAGTCGGCTGGGTGATTTTGAGCCAGTCACTCTTGCTTAGCCCAATCCACCTCACAGGGTTGTTGTTATGGGGAAAATGGGAGGAGGGAGGAATATCAGTATGGTCACTGCCTTGATTTATAAAAATAATACAGGAATATAAATAAAGATAATATATTATATTATAGGAAAGATTAAATCATACAAAGTTCCTACAGGACAGCACATTCATGTATAATATTAACTCTATTGTATTGTGGCAGTTTTAGAAAATTTAATGTAGTTTTTTACATAGTAAGAACTCAACATTCATCAGATTCTGGGTATTGATACTTATCTGTATCTAAAGCAAAGGAAACATGGACCAGTAAAACTTTTATTAGACCAGCTTTCCATGATTTCCACTATCCAAGATTTCTTAACCATAACAAACCATCATCATGAGAGAGGAAGAGAAATCAGCAGTTTTGCTGCTGTCAGAGAAAATACCAGAGAAGAATGTTGGTGTATAATAAATCCAAGGAGGAGACAGAGTTTGTTTCTTTACTCAGTTAATAAGCATCTTTCAATGTACCAGATTGCTTAGACTGATTACAGTCCATCAAGAGCCCTTAATAGACCTTCACATCCTGACTGCTGTGTTCTGGACTGATGTAGGCTATCTCTGTACATATGCATCCGCTAGGGCAGATTTGCTCTAAGATATTTGTCTTAATTTCAAATACAGTTTAGAAAGAAAACTCATGTAACCAGGGGTGGGTTCTAACTTACATCGCCGGCGGTTTTCTGTCTGCCGTGCCATGTGGGTGCACCTCGTGGGCGTGCACGTGCCTCGTGAGTGCGCGCATGCGCAGTAGGAAAAAAACCTGAAAATCCCCCCCCCCAAAAAAAGGCCAAAAACAAGATGGTGACGCATGTGCAGTGCCAGAAACTCAGCTTCTGTGCATGCACAGAAGGGAAAAAAAACCAAAATAATTTTTAAAAAACTTTTTTTTTCAAAAAAAAAGATGGCTCCATAACGTCACCAGCGGCTTACTACGTACTTGGTACGTATCTCCTCAATCCTGCTCAGAAGGGTTTCAAAGACAGGAATGTATTATTTCGTGATGTGTATTTTCACTCTCTCTCTTTTTCTCTTTTCCTACATTTTTTATCTTTTCTATTTTTCTGTACAGCAGGGGGGTGGGGAAATAGAATAGCAGCAAGCAATTCAATTTCACCAAATTCTATGGCTTTAATGATGGTGGTATTCTCATATTACACCACAAATTATCATACCTATTTATAATATTGCTGAGTTAATGATAATTATCCAAATGTGGCTTGTGGTATAGTTTCAGAATTAATCAGATTTACTATGCTAAATATTTAGTTATGCACGCTCCAAGGTGATAGATAGACATTGTTCATTTTTTATAGGGAATAAATAAATTAGATTTGATCTTTTCTAGGAAATACAAGTGGATTTTGGCCGTCTAACTTCACATAAATCTCAAAAATATTATTGAAAAAATAAATGGAAATAGAAACCTAATTTGTTTGATATCACTAAGTTAATAGCCATCATTGAATACAGATGGTAAGCAAGCAGCCTTGAGCAAGGAAAAGTCAATTCTAAAGCTTTAAAATAAAATCATATTGGATGAGTTCAAATGATCCTTTAGTGTATTTCCTTTATTTAAAAATAAAAGATCAGATATTTTTTGCGGACTAGTTTTAGCCTTAATTCGAAGCAATTAAATTATACATAAACCAGATGGTTCTTAAAGACAAGTTTACTTTTGCTCCTTGGCAGAAATATCTTTCAATCTTTATCATTTTATAAGGTTATTTCTTATTGATTAATGTTATTAATGTTATTTTGACACAAAGAATGACTAAAGTAAGTTTTACTTCATGGTTCATTGGCGTGACCTTATAAAGAAGTCTTGAAATAACATTGTTGATGAATTTACTCAGAAACAATTAAAACTGTTTAATTTACTAGTTATCACTAGGAATTACTATGAGTGCCTACTGATCTCACTTGTTTTTAAAAAAAATCTAAACCCTTTTTGCTGGGCCAGTGAATAATGAACATTTACCTCACCAGTCAGCTTCCTAAAATACATGGTAAAACATGCAAATATTCTGCAACTGTCAGCCACCAAAAGTTTTATGTGCCGAAACCGTGAGCTCCATTCAAATTTTGCTCTTGTTATCTGTTCAACATGATTAGATGGCACGTAGGAAATGAATTCAGTTCTCAGTTTCTGTGTTTTTGTCGGGAAGCATGTTGATTTCTCTTGATTCACTGTAGTTATCACCCAAGACTACCTATTATCCTTTAGCTCTCACGACTTCCCTTTTACATTCCTTACATGCATTTAAATATTTTAATTTTCAGCCTCTTTCTATCTGTGCTCTCCCTTCCTCTCCCTCTATCTCTCACACATACAGCACACCTCACTATCCAAGCAGCTGAGCAGCTTACAATGCAGAAAAATATAAATATACAAATATAAACTATATTATATAAACATGTAAAATATTGCTGTGAACAAGGCAGCCATCATTCAGTGTGTTATCAAAATAAAAATAAAAAATACAGCAACTTCTTGTATACTATAGTAGTTTATTTTTGTACTATGGTACAATCTTTCACTGAATCCTGAAACTAAGATGATTAGAACACAAGCCACAGAGATAAAGAACACCAGTTAAAAAAATAAAAACAAATAAATTATTAACTTATAATCTAATCATTAGCTAGATGTTAAAATGTTTTGTTCACATGCAAAGAAAGTAAAAGTGAAACAGAAGAAATTGTAGTTGCAGAGTGCACAGATCTGTACCAGAAACTTCCATAAAGAAGATTAGTTCACCTTCTGTAGCAAAGTTTATGAATTTCTTACCAGTGTCAGCAAAATTATACCAGTCAAAATAAACATAAAACAAAAAAAATATACTAAAACTATTTTTTAAAATTATCCCACCTGATTTTATCATATCATATCAATGCATGGAAAATAGAAGTCCTTACTCTCCTGCTCTTGAACAGGTGTGTTCCAGACATAATAAGTGTCTAAATGGCATTGTCAACTTGACGTCACTGTTACTGGGCTAACAAGATGTTTCCATGGCAAAACTGAAATTGATCTATCATTTTGTTCATTACTAAGAACTTCTCAAGATTAGCTCTTTTTTCCATACTTGTATGCATGTCACACAATTACTAAATTGGCCGAGTGCCCAATGGGAAAATTAACTTTTTTTCATGAGCTTTGATAAAATAAACTATAGCTGTTGGATGATCTCTTGTTCTAGGTTTCCATACTGTCCCTGGTGGACCTACTCTTTTTGATCTACAAATCCATAATGTTAAAAAAAAAACCTCTTAGCAATATCCTTATTGACAAAGAAAATCTTATTATTAAAAGGAATACCCTTTGGAAATGTACCAATTTATTAACCCTTTGATGCATAATTAGCATAGCTAGCAAGCAGAGCTTATAAAATCTAGAAGTTTGAACTTTTTGTGATAGAGAGATTTCACAAGGATTATGAAAATATATGCTTTATTTGGATGTTTCAAAGTAGCATAATTTATGTTTTATAGTTGTGGATGACAAAAAGTGGGTTAGAACAAGATTTTGGGTAGCTTTCACATTCTCCTATCTACTCCATCACAACTGCAATTCTTCTCCTTGATATTTTTTAATCCCAATAATAAGATGTTGGGTACAGAAGAATTTTATATGGCACTTGTAAAGCCAAATCAAACTAGTCAGCACACTGAGAAGAAACGGTCTCTCATTTCACAATACATGCTTCATCTCTATAAGCTTTGTCTCTGTTGAACAATTCTGTGAACCATTTGTCTGGGATGATACAAGGTCTCCTGCCTTGGACAGGGGTTTGGACTAGAAGATTCCAGTGTTGCTTCCAGCCCTATGATTCTATTATATTCTAACTACTAGCTAAGGGAAAAGGTATTTACTTGATGCCACAAACCTATTAGGGACAGAGAGTTGAGACGTAAGTCTATGACGCTTGAAGTATAATATTAATATTTAGAAATGAAACTATTCCTGAACTGTCTTTTGATTAACCTCTGTTTTATATGGTCACCAACATGATAAAAGCAATCTTAATCCTAACGAGATAAGATGAAAATGACGAGTAAGGGTGCCTTCCAAAACTTGTAGATTATAGCATCCACAAATTCTGATCATAATGCACAATTGTAAATCACAATAGAAATACTGCATTTGAGAGGTATTGATGGCTACTGTTTCCTGTTAATCTAACTACACTATGAAGGAATCAGAGTAAGACAGAATCACCTAAAAATATGATGTAAAATCCCCCTAAAGGCAGCATAAAATCTATAAGCCTCCGGGGCAAACTGTCATAATCATATACTTTCCTTGCTAGAGTACAGAATCCCACTAAATTTAAATATCAATTTCATTAGATAGTGGTCTGACCATAGCAAAAGAAATATACAGTTTTCCCACACAAATGTCCAGTACTACATTCCACACTAAAGACCAGTATCTACATTCCACCTGGAAAAGACCTATAGCTGTCAAGAAAGAAAGAACGAAGTCCCAAGTTACTTCTGAAAGAAGAAAAACAATCATATTATGCAGTAGCAGAGGGAGACGGAGACTGATTTCAGGAAAAAGTTATATAACCTAACGTATATATTAGGTTATATAACTAATACATAAGTTAGGGTTGGACATGACTTTGTGATGGGTCGGATATGATTTTGCAACTAACAACAATGTGTATGTGTGTGTGTGTGTGTGTAAAGTGCAGTTTTTCCAAGTTATGCACCAGGATTTTTTGACTATAAAGCAACATAACTGTTGACTCCAATGATAGGTATATATCTTTACTGATGCCATAAACCCACGTAGCTCCTTTTTAAGCACATATAAATGATGGGGTTGAAAAAAACCCATAGAACAATCTGAACTAAGGCTATATTTAAGATTTCAGATTTATATTAAAATGTGTTAAATACCTTACAGGGGCTTCTAAATGTGAAGCAGCCATATGAATAATTTGCAACAGTACCATATGTAGTCTCTCTCATCACCTCTCCTGATTTGCAATAAGCTTACAAAACAAGCAATAAAATGAATTAAACCCACTGTGCATTTTTCAAAGAACTGAGGAGTTTCATATTCATATGTTCATCTAAATAAAGACAAACCTCAACAGAAATGTCACCTGTTGGCCAGCAGAAGCTTTCCATCACTAATTCTCTAAACTAAAACAAGGAGAAATGTGGCAGATTAACTCTGTTAAAAATGAATGCTTGTTTGCTTGTTAAACAACAACTTCCCTGTGTCTGCACATACAAATTCATATTTTAAAAAATAATATAAATCCCCCCATAAATAGTAGGATTTTACAGTGGGCTCACGTATCAACACCTTCAGACTCAACATCTACACTGTCAGCACATCAACCACCATATTTGTTTAGGTGACTGCCCACCCATTTTGGAATGTTTCTCTAAGCAGTGATTGTAGTCTATAGTTTTTGAAGCTTATTAATCAGTGAGTAATCTCAAGGAACAATGAATAATTGAGCACTTCAATAACTTCAGCTCTTATGAGCCACAAATACTTTGTAGTAAGAATATTGTCTGAAAGCTATTATTTAATGTTCAATCAGTTGTCATACTAACTCAGGGGTAAATACATAGGAATGGAAAACTCAGTAACAGAAGGCAGAAGTACTGTAAGCATAGATTTAAAATCTGAGAATTGTTTCATTCTAAGATACACTGACTATCCACCTGGGCATTTTAAAACTTAGGGGAATGAATTGTGTGCTTAGCAGAGGTGGGTTCCTACCGGTTCTATCCAGTTCTATAAAACCAGTAGTAACTCTGCGATGATGTCATGGAGCCAGTTCCATCGGGATCTCTATGGGTGCTACCATCTTGGATTTTGCTTCTGCGCATGTGCAGAAGCTAGTTTTTGATTGTTGCATGCATGCGCACTTCATGCGCACACACGCAGCACAGCCCTGAGCAAACCGGCAGCAAAAATATTCACAACCTACCCCTGGTGCTTAGGGTTAGGTGTAGTAATTACTTCTATCTCATGGAACTCTGGGCAGCTCATAATCCCCTGAAATAAAAAAAACACCTGTTTACAGTATAAGACCTTGAGTAACAATACTTTTTAAAGAGCACATCAGTGGAGAGAATGTCAGAATTGCTTTTCTGAACAAATGGCAACATTCAAGCAATTGAATCTTTATCAAAGCAGAAGGGAAAAATGAAATATTAAATACATTTATATTTCCATCTGCGTGATCATCTAGAAATATGGTTTTGGGAATTCCTTATTTGTAATTAAACTACAGCTTCTATCAGATGTGAACGAAGCACAACAATTTAGATTTTTAAAAAAAGAGGTCAAACAAATTAATAGATCAGATAATCCATAGTTATCTGTATGCTGCCTAATGATTCATAGACAGCATACTTTCATATCAACTGCTGGAAGCAATACAGGCGTTCTCTCATCTCCTATTCTTATTAACTACTGTACTGATTGTTAAATTAAATTCGTCTTTGACCTGATCTAAGGCAGCTCTTCTTTTGATGTCAATGCAACTGGTATAAGAGAGATGAGGATATAAAGTTATTTATGAAAAAAATATTACTTATAAATTAGGGTGGAAGGGAAGAGTTGGCAGCACCCAAAAGTGGAATTAAAACAGCAAAAAAGACTGTGAAGGCATCTACATTAGCCTTTTTCTGTGTAATGTCTTAATTCTTGAATAATATAACCACCATAATTCATAAATATTGTTTTCCATGTTTAGCTTTGCAGTTTGTTTGAAGGACAGTATGAATATTACTGGCTTAAGTTGCACTAAAAGCCTTTCCTACCAAGAATTAGATGAGTTCTATACATCTCAACCCTTTATGACATTCCAACTGAAGAAAAAGCCCATTCCCAAGAAAAGCCAGTCACGTCCATTATCTTCATGCCCCAAAATAAGTTTCATAGGGTTTGCACTAGGTCAATGATGGCTAATCTTTTCGTCGCCACGTGCCAAAACCGTGCACGTTTGCA